>CATIWR010270007.1:0-14032 GCA_949677035.1 Omphalea diandra | reverse complement strand
CACACACACACACACACACACACACACACACACACATATATATATATATATATATATATATATATATATATATATATAATTTTGGATGAAATTGAATAAAAAATATATCCATATACACTTAATAACGTATTTTTTTCCACATGATGAGAATTCAAAATTTTGAAATTTCTTCTTCAAAATAATCTTTTACTATTTGAATATATATATTGTTGACTTATAACAATATATCTTAACTAAATAAAATAAAATTTTTGTAATTATTTCTAAATTTTTATAATTATATAAATCAAAAATTTTTTATTTCGTTCGGCAGTTTAACTGACGGACAGAATAAAAAATTTGATCTATTATTCTTGTGTTGGTCCGCCAATTAAAATACAAACAACAACATTCACCATTTTGACTAACATTCGAATAATAAAAGTTTAGCATATTTGGTCTTTCATTGATGTGCTAAACTTTTTTTTCAAAAATATTTGTTCGTCTCTTATAATAGCGGGCAAAATAATTAAAAAAATTTAAATGAATTTATATTTTTTTATTTTATACTTTACTTTAAAATATTTTAATATTTTATTTTATAATATTTTATAATATTTTATTATTATATTATATTTTAAAATATATAATAATATTATATAATAATTTTATTATTTTCTGCTGCAAGGCTCCAGCCTTGCAGCATGTGAGCTTCATCCGTGAGTTATACTGGCGGACGAAGTCATGCCTATTGTGCAGCCTTGCAATACGGACCCTAAAAAATTTTAAAAAAAAGTCTTTCGTCTGCCAATATAACTGGTGGACGAAAAGTAAAAAATTGAAAAAAAAAAAAAATTCATCGGTCTACAGTAACGTCCGCCAATTTAACTGGCGAATGAAGAATTTTGACTGCCCTACTTCTCTAAATATTTTTTCATTTGCCTTATTTTTATAAATATTTTTTAATTAATAATATATCTCTAATTTTTTTTTTTTACACCAATTTGAAAATTAGCCCCCATACACCAACACTGAAAGCATAGTCCTGGAACAAATGCAGACTAGTCTGAGCAACACTACCACAGAGCCAACAAATTGGATCCACACTAGAATGTTTTGTGAGCAGAGTCATTTTGGAGGGAAGATAATCTGCGTCAAACTTCCACAAGGTACAAAGCTGACGAATAGGGGGCCATAGTCCCATAACAACTGCCAAAAATTCGAACCACCACCAGATGACGCCCTCGTCAAAATAGTCTTACCTCTATAGCTAAACGATAACCCAATTTTATTGATTAGGATCCATCCTTAGTGTAAAACCAGCCTTGCACGTCCTCTACACATTCAGCCCCAGGTACAATACTAGAAATCAACTCCATATCTTGGGGAACAAGAATCGAATTTATAAGTCATAGTTCCAACAATGGTCAACTATGAGATCAGACACCTTTATATTAAACAATCTTTTTTTCATCACTTGAACTTAGGGTTAGTGAAAAGTCATTTAACAGTTTTTTATCGCTAAGTTAATTTATTAAAATCAAAAGGACGAATCATGCCACATTTTGAGTGTATTGATGCTACAGAGAAGTGTTCAACTAGATTTAGCAATGTGACCATACTTACCAAATTTCACTACCTTAACTTGTAGTTCTAATGAAATCTTCTCTCAATTAAATCAAATACACCACATGTCAGTCTTATAAAAAGAATTTTAAAAAATAAATTATTCACTACCACATCTCACTTTATCCCATCCTTTACCTACTCTTTCTATTGGATTGCTCTTGATTCAAATTGAAAAATCAAACTGAATTAATAGTTTAATTTTTTTATTTTCCCAAAGTTAGGACTTAATTTGGTTTAATTTTCTTAAAAATATTTTTGATTAATTCAGTTTACTTTAATTTTAATTTTTCAAAATTGAACAAACTAAATTAATCGAATTAATCAAATTTTATTAAAAATTTTAAATAAATGATACAAATATAATCTTATATTTACAAATAAATTAAATATATTATATATAATTTTGTTTTAAATCGAATCAAACATATTGAAATTGAATCAAATTTAATTTAGTTCAATTTAGTTTAATTCATAACAAAAAATTTTGATTTGTTCAATTTTTATAAATTTAAAATTCAATTAATTCGATTTTGATAAATCAATCAAACTGAAAATTAATATATGCATTAAAAAATTATTACGAACCAAATACTTTCTTTCTTTTTTTTTTTTTTTCCTGATAGATATAGTTTCTGAACAAATGAAATATCTCAAATTCTTACAATCAATTTCTCAAAATATAAACATATTTTGAACAAAACCATAGGGAGAATAAGCTAACCAATAACTCTCTGTTTTGAAGTGGACAAGGTAGCAGTGCACACAGTACTCCAGAAATGTTGCTATGAAAATACCAAAAACCACCATGACGGCAATTTGAGAAGTATAAAACCCATTCTCATAGAAATTGAGATGCACCAGCATACAACTGGTAGCCAAACGACTGGTAGTACCCACCAAACTATGCGAGTCATGGACTGTTTCCAAGCAAAAGGACTCAGAATGTTAATTTCCATGCATATATATGAAGAAAGAGGAAAACTAATATATAATAATGGCATATTAATTACCTCCAAAAAATTATTCTGAAAAAATCGAGGGCTTTCCTTGCTTACAACAGGATGGTGAACCCATTCCTCATAAGCTTCTCCAAGATGACCGACCTGTCATAAATTCTTAAGAAGTTAGATTCACCAGTGTAAGCTTCTTTTATATTTCATCCTTTAATTTCAAATAACTTGCTCATATGCAAGCAGAAAAACTCTCCATACAAAAAAAGATATATAAACAAAGGGATAATAGCATGACTATACCTAAAATAGGAGGGGCTTATGATCAATAGTGAAGTCCTGTGCACCCATCCTGACACTGTTCACGAAAGTAATAATTAAAGTTGTCTCAATGGTGTGAAATTATAAGTTAAAATCAGTATCTTTAAAACTGAATGAGTTAGTAAATTAGTGAGTTGACCAACTCGATTAGTTGAATCAATTTGATTCAATTAATTTGATAATAAATAAATTTTTAAAAAATATTATTAAAATAAGTTAAAAATTGTTCCAACCAAATTGAACTAATCACTACTCCAATTTTTAATTTTATCAGTATGACCGATTGATTGTTTCACTCTAATTTTTAAAATATTGGTTCAAAGCTCAATTAATAAAGTCAAATGATAAAAAGTAATTGATGCAGATATGTAACTCTGCTACAAATCTCATGTTATGAGAGCTACTGAGTTTGCAAAGCGCATTAAAAAGTAAAATAGCTAGAAAATGCAGGAAGTTTGAGTAAATGTCTTCCTTCAAAAAATTAAAAAAAAAAGTAGCATGGGCAAATTTCTAATTACCTTGAAACAACTCCCAAGCAAGAAAGTAATAAGGTAATGGACCATTATTTTTATTTTTTTATTTTTTGCCTTTTTCTCTTTTTTCCAAGTCTGCTGTGAAGGAAATTTGGTGTGTATGCGAAGAGGAGAAATCTTATATTTAAGGGTGAACAAATTGTTTATTCATTTGTATATGTATTTCTTTGCATTATTGAGAGTTGATACGGTTTAGTGGAAATAAAATCATTAGCTGCATTTATAGTTGAATGATAAGGATGGTTTGAGTGTTTAATGAAAAAAATGTTTATTTGCCAAAAGAAAATCATTTTACATAGATAACATGTTGATGTCATTGTTGTTATTCATTCCTCATAAGAATTTCACATTGTTTACACTAAAAATGGCATAATTTAGTAATAATGGTTAATCTCATGAAAATAGGCAATTTTATTAAATATAATATTTTAATGATATATGTTGTAAATTTTACCCTTTAAAATTCTTATTGTACACTTTAATTCAAGTTTGGTGCAATCTAAATAAAACTTCTATTGGATTAGGGATTTTAGATTAGATTATTTTCCTCCAAATAGAGTTTTATATAACTCTATGGACTTCTATTCTATCCCTCAAATCAATAACAATGCATTCTTTTTTTCTTTTTCTTCAAACCTTCTAATGTTATCTTTCCTTAGATCAATCCATTATGCAGCTTTCTAAGATTGTAAAAAAAAATTTTAGCTTCCATATGCTACAATTTAAATTTTCATAAGTTTAATCTAGCCTTTGATCTACATAAATTAAAAATAAAATCTTTCTTTCGAATTCTAACTGTTAAGACTTTACGTTAGGTTAGGATTTATTTAATAGAATTTGAATAATATAGGAATCTTAGATAGTTTAAGAGTATACTGTTGATCAGAGTTAGACTATTTCCTTATAATTAGAGCTTATATAACTCTATTCGTCTCTTTGACATCAATAATAATGCATTTTTTTATTGTTTTATTTTTATTAAATTTCTCAGGCTGCTTAGATCATTCCATTTAGCACGTTTTAAAAAAATATAGAAAACCTACTTTCATAAGTTAAATAGTCGAGTTAAAATATTTAAGGGTTTTTATCGAGTTTCTTTTTTTTTAATCTCCATAAATTAAAAACGAAACCTTTTCTTTTTTCTTGTGACGAATTGAAACCATCCTTTTCATCCATAAATATATAGAAAACCGGAAAATTGTGGGAAGAGGTAATTAGCGTTTATTGTAACACTTATTGTGGGAATAAGTGTTACTTTTCAATGCAAAAGAAGTTTCGTAATTAATTTTATTTGATTTTTTGGGGTGAAAAAGAAGAAATCGTTATAAAGTGAACGCAATATATAGTAAATGAAGAAAAAAGAAATACGTAATAAAAATAAATTAGTCCCATGTTTTTCTTTTGGATAACTTGCTTTTTGCGGAAAAGAAACATAATGAGAAATTTTAAACATGGGAAATCTGATTTTTAATTTTATATTTACAAAAATTTTAAATGTAGACACAAAATTCTGTTCTTTTTCCATTAAGTATTTGAATCCTCCGGCAAATTTTGGGAAAAGGATGTATGTAAGGGTTAGTGGAAGTGTAGAAGAAAAAAACAATTTTTTAAAAATCAGATCGGATCAATGAACTAGTTAATTGATTGATTCGCATATCAATCAAATTTGATTAGTCTGATCAATCTTGTTCAATCAGTTTGATAATAAATAAAATTTAAAAGTATTATTAAAATAATTTTAAAAATAAAAAATATTTAAAATACTTAAAAATATAAAAATTATCTTAAAAATTAAATCAAAGCAAATTAAATTAATTATTAATTTAATTTTTGATTTTATTAATCCAGCAGACCCATTCTATCTAATTTTTTAAACACCGAAAAAAAGCAGGTCAATAACATTTGAAAGCTCTAGGATACTTGTTAAATGTCTTTTCTTGTACTTGTTAAAGGTATTTGCCAGTGTTACTTCAAATCATCTAAACTTAGAATAATTTGAGTTTTAAAAAAAAAAAAAAAAGAAAACTTGCTACCAGTCGAAGAGGTTAATGAATAAAAAATTATAATTGTTATTAAAAGCAGGAGAACTGAACGCAGTTGCTTTCTTTCTTTCTCCTTCGTCTCTCTTTTGGTAGCTTCTTATTCCTATTCCTCACCTCTCTGCTTGAACGATTCTATCTCAAGCTAACCAATTTCTGTCTCATTGTCGTGCTACTGTCTCAGCCATCTTCAAAATCTCTCTTCTTGAAAGTTTACTGCTGTCTTCGCCATTGCCGTGACCATCACCATCTCTATTTTCAGGTTTATCATCTCCGCTACTCTCACTTTTAAAGGTTTATTAGCAAAATTAGTGAGATGAGGATTTGATTTCAAAGCTTTCTTGATAAATAAATTTATTATTGTACTGTGGGTTGGCTTTTAAATTATAAATCTTGAATAAGGAAAATTTTTGTAAATTAATTTCTTTGCCATTAGTCCTATTTCTGTTACTCCCTCTTCTATCTTTCCCTTTCTGGATTTGCTGTTTTACATGATTTTCTTTTCTTAATTGGCAAATTGGAAAGAAAGAAAACGTCTCTCTCTCTCTCTCTCTCTCTGCCGAACGCATGTGCTCTTTTTTTCTTTTTTTTTTTTTTTATAACAAACACATTATATTAACAAGATAATTATTATGAAACATTGACTTGTTGCTTGAGCTTTTTGCTTGAGCGTATTTTGCTTAACTGGTGGTTGCTGGGAATAGATTTGTTCTTGGTAAAGATTTTTTTTTTTTTTTTTTTTGAGAAGTTAATGGTTAGGGTAATACTTCATTTACAATTTACATAATTGATATTTAGGTTAAATTAATTCAACTCAAGGAAAGTAGCTTTAAAAGTTAAATGTTTTTGGACAAAGATTGTTTCCAATATAATTCAGGAAATTAATATAGAAATTTTATTAATTATAATTTGATTAAGATAAATGAATTAGAATTGTTCTAATTATAATTATAATTAGAATCAGAAAATTGAATCGTTCAAAGTCCTGTCCTACTTAAGTTATAAATTTCCAAACTAATTGTTTTGTTTATCTATTTCTTATTTAATTTTTTCCTTATATCAGAAAATTTCTTTTAGCTTCAATGTATATACAGGGCCATTCAATTTTCAAGCAAGCATTGAAAGGAAGGCTACCTATATTGCATCTCAACCTATATAGATGTGGTTCATTTCGGTACACCATGTAAATTAATTCTAATTGATTCTAATTGTATTTTATTAATTTGATTTTTTAGTTCAGTTAGGGTCATTCAGTCTGTTTAATTAGATTCCGCTTAATTCAGTTTGTATTTTTCAAATTTTAAATTTTGATTCAATTTGATTTAATTTGATTCGTTATAGTTTGGTTCAAATGACCACCCTTAATAATTGATTATAATATTTCATGTTATTTGAAATTTTAATTCTTAGAGGTTGGATTAAGAATTAAAAAATGAAAGATAATGTTTTGAATTCCATAGATTTGACGTGAAATTATAATTCTAATCTTGAATGGATTATCTAAACAATAAAATAAAAATTTTGCAGTTCAATTTTATTTTGAATTTCAATTCTATAGCCAATTATGTCATTAAAAAAACTAAGGTTAGTTCTACATAGTACAAGTAAATGGAGGTATTTTTCACTACAATATTTGGGGTGTTATTTTTCTTTTGTAATCCATTACTTAGCTAGTTGTTATGAATATGTGATCATGCATAAGGAAATGTTAACATGAATATTTAGTTTACATGGTAGAAAAGTGTGCTTGTTTTTGTGATTTTTAGTTTGAAATTATTGAAAAGATTGATAAAATAAATTTTTCATGAATTTATTTGATCCATTATAAGACTGTTTAAATTACTTAAAAAGAAAATACATTGAGTAATAATTATATTTTAAAAAGAAAAAAGACAACCATCCAATTTATGTAATCTATATGTACACACGATGGAAGCAATTCAAAATTAAATTCAAAGGTATGGAAACAATTTAGGGACTCATAATTTATTTAATATTTGTGTTCAAACCTTGGAACCAACTCATAAAAAAAGAAAAAATATATATATTATAGAGATCTTGGTGAATGATTGAGAAAAAACTATGCTGAAAAGTCTTACTTAATAAATGACGATTTTGTTACTATCAAATGGTGAATGAATGCATCAAAAAAACGTAGCATATTTTTGTACTAATAAAAAAATTTATATTTTTAGAATTTATTTATGAATTCTTTCAAATTTGATGGAATTGTATTTAATCATAATAAATTTCAATAATTTAATGAAATAAAATTTTAAATGAATTTTCATTTATAAATATGAATTTGCAAATGAATTCCATAAAATTATAAAATTTATTTATATCAAATATAACATTATTCGCAACCAACGTATATTGGATCTCAATCCACATTGCTATACTATTATATTATTATATAATATATTACTATACATTATTATTACAATTATACTGATATCATATTATTTAATATAAAAATTATATACTTATTATTATATCTATTTATTAATATATTTATATTACAAAATAGATCTTTTAATTATAAAATGTATGTCTAAAAATGATTCATATGTAAAGTGATAATGTATATTAGTTAATTTTTTCACTTTACAAAATAGATTATGATATTACAAAATAATTATTAATACACGATTTTTATATAAAGTGATGATATTTTAAAGTTGATTTACTGAATTTATAAAATAATTTATAAAATTACTTAATACTTATAATAACTCTAATTGCTTTATAGCTTCATACAATACCATGTGCATTTCTCTTTATTACAAAATATTCTACACTTTTTTGTAATATTTATTGTTTTTTAAGTAAAAAACAAGAAGGATTATGTAATTGATCAGCGTTTTCCTTATCATATTTACTTTTATAAAATAGATCATGATATTATGAAATGTGTCAAGATTGATGATATATAATAATTGATTTACCCACTTTATAAAATAACTTATCGTATTACAAAATATTTGTCAAGATTATATCTTTATGTAAAATGGTAATATTATGAAATATATCATAATATTATGATATATACCTTAATATTATAAAATATGTGCCAAGAAATGATTTTTATGTATACTAATGATATATAATAGTTGATTTATCCACTTTACAAAATGGAGTATCGTATTACAAAATATTTGTCATGATAAAATTTTTATATAAAATGGTAATATTACAAACTATATTCTCATATTACAAAACATATCCTGACATTATAAGAGTTATCAAAATACGATTTTTATGTAATATAATCATATATTTTTTTTTACAAAAATAATCCATGAAATCACGTAAAAAGTACAATAACTCTAAATATTTAATAATTTTATATAGTATTATGTATATTTTTCTATTATAAAATATATCATGATATTATAAAATATATCCTGATATTACAAAATAGTGGTCAAAACACAATTTTTTTTATGTAGTATGAATATATTTCTATATTTTTACAAAATAATCCATGAAATTACATAAAAAGTACAATATTTCTAAATATTTTATAGTTTCATATAGTGTTGTATATATTTTCTCTATTACAAAATATATCCTAATATTACAAAATAATTGTCCAGACATGATTTTTATGTAATATGATCATACTTTCATTTTTTATAAAGTATATCATGATATTGCAAAATATATCTTAGTTTTACAAAATAATTGTCAAAACACCATTTTTATGTAAATGATTGTTTTTCTATCTTTTTACAAAATATATCATGATATTACAAAATATATCCTAGTATTATAAATTAGTTGTTAAGATATGATTTTTTATGTAATATTATCATATTTTTATTTTTTTTATACAATATATCATGATATTACAAAATATATCATAGTATTACAAAATAGTTGTCAAGATAAGATTTTTATGTAATATGATCATATTTTTATTTTTTTTACAAAATTTATCATGATATTACAAAATATATCATAGTATTACAAAATAGTTGTTAATACATGATTTTTATGTAATATTATCATATTTTTATCTTTTTACAAAATAATCTATGAAATTACATAAAAAGTACAATAACTCTAAATATTTTATAATTTTATATAGTAATATGTATATTTTTTTCTATTACCAAATATACCCTGAAAATTATAAAATATATTCAAATATTACAAAATAATTGTCAAAATATGATTTTTATATAATATGATTGTATTGTTTCATTTTTATGAAATAATTCATAAAATTACATAAAAAGTATAATAAGTCTAAATATTTTGTAATTTCATATAGTGTTGTGCATATTTTGTTTATTACAAAATATAACCTTTAATTACAAAATATATTCTGATATTACAAAATAAGTGCCAAGATACGATTTTTATGTAATATGATAATATTTCTTCCTTTTTACAAAATAATCCATGAAATTACTTAAAAAGTACAATAACTCTAAATATTTTGTAATTTCATATGGTATTATGTATATTTTTTCTATTACAAAATATATATCTTGGAATTATAAAATATATCATGATATTACAAAATAATTATCAAAACACAATTTTTATTTAATATAATCATATTTCTTCCTTTTTACAAAATAATCTATGTAATTATATAAAAAGTACAACAATTTTAAATCTTTTGTAATTTCATAGAGTATTATGTATATTCTCTATTACAAAATATACCTTAGAGTTACAGATTATATCATCATATTACAAAATAATAGTCAAGACGTGATTTTTATATAATATGATCTTATTTCTTTCTTTTTACAAAATAATCCATAGAATTATATAAAAAGTATTTAAATATTTTGTAATTCATATAGTATTATGTATATTATAAAATATATTCTAATATTATAAAACAAGGATGATTATATAATTATTTGTCAAATTTACAAAATAATATATTTTATATACAAATAATATTTTTGTTATAAAAATAAGAATGATTATGTGATTTTTTTTATAACTTTATAACAAAATTATTATCTATATTGTTTCTCTATTATAAAGTGTGAAGAATAATCATATTTGTTTATTATTTTGCAATTTTACACACAAATTTTTATTTTAAATATTATTATAAGGTTTGATTTATAATTAACAACTTTACTTAAGTTATAATTAACAAATAATACTTATTAAATTAATTTAAAACATTATTTTACAAATGACTTTATTATATTATTACGTAAAAATATAATATTTACACATTACATATAAATAAAGAAAGAATAGAAAAATTAAAATTTCAAATTTACTTTTATTACCTGATTCAGTTTGTTTACATAATCTATTTTATTTTTATCTTATTTTCAATAAATTTTTAATTTTACTTTTTCTTCTTCTTTTAATATTAATTTGTATATATTTGCATGCCACTCTAAGTTTTAAGTCACTGTAGCAAACACCAATTATAACGTGTTTTGATCATGATTTTGAAAATCCGACGGAAGCAGCTGATCGGGCCGGTGAAACTGAAAATCGGTTAGTTGTTCGGTCTAAAATCACATTTAAAACCTGGAAAAAATCGTGAAAATCGAACAAAACTGGTAAAATTGACAATTATTTGAACCGGACAAAACCCGGTTTTACGAAAATTGGGTTGTCTATCCCTCTGTCAACAAAGCTCAAACCTTGATTCGATGTTGATGAAGCTGCAAATGGAAAGCCAGATGATAGAGGTGCAATTGGCTGCTGACCAAATCGAGAAATTATGGATGGGTTCCCTAAACCATGTTGTCTTCCATCATCTTCATCTGATCATTATTACCAGATGAAGATAAGTTATCATATGAGAAAGGCGAAATTTGGAGTAAGAAAGCTAGGTTGTGATGGACTGAGTTAAAGGAAAAAAAGGAATCAAATGAAACATTAGCAGATGATGCAAACATCATGCAGGTCGATGGGTTTCTCCAACGGCGAACCTAGAAATGGAAGATGTACCAAAATTGAAAGGTTTAGGTGTTTGGAGGTTGAGGACAGCTAGCAAAAGCAAAAATTTAAAATATAAAATTACAGACGTTGTCACTTGTGCCAGCTAGCAAAATCTAAAACTATCAGTTGTCATCTTTTTGTAATATATAAGTCGTACAATATACCTGAACTGATCGATTTAACTGACTAAATCGGCTATAAAACTGATTTGATTATCAATTTGGTTTTAAAAATATTGGTTTTGATGCTCAAATGATCCAAGCTCCGTGCTCTGGATTGGAAGTTTTGAAGGTTATGTTTGTCTAACGTTAAAGTAGTATTTGAGAAACTTCAAATAGGAGCCCATTGAAACAACCACTGATTGACTATCAAATCAGTTTTGAGAAATGCTTTTAAGACCGAATCCGTTAGTAAATTGGTCGGCTAATTATTTCTCACTTTAATCGGTTTGATCAATAATCGGTTCGATTTAACTGGTTTAGTAATAAATAAAATTTTAAAAATATTATTAAAATAGTTTTAAAAAATAAAAAATAAATTATAATTATAATAATTAAAATAAGAAATAATATTAAAAAATGATTTGAATCAAATTGAATTAATTACTGATTTGATTTTCAATTTTATTGATTCAATCAATTGATCTGGTCTAGTCCAATTTTTAAGCCATTATTTATTAGTTGTTATCTCTTCTCTTTACGGAGTATGTTTGAGCTTATAAGTGTGAATCTAGGCCTGGCCATGGGAGTTTGGAATAGGAACCCGAATGGTTCCAAACTGGTTAAATCCAGAACCAGGATCAAACCGGCCTTGAACTGTGGGAAGATTGGTTTAGAATCAGCTCCTCTTTTTATTGAACCAGAACCGTTAGCTTCTAAACTGGAACTGGCAATTCTGATTCTAAACCGTGAATATATATATATATATATATACACACACACACTTATTTTTTGATAAGAAAATTAAGTTCAAACTATTTTTTTTATTTTTTAATATTGTTAGAACCGGCCCTACACCTTCTAATGAGCGGTTTAGGGCCGATTTCAATAGGGTGAAATCATAAACTGCCGGAACCGTGGCCACTCCTATGTGAATTGACTAGCAGCTCAACCCATCAGCTAAACGGTTAACACCCCCTAAAACAATGAGCCCCTAAATTAAACAGCATTGACTCATCGACAGTGCCAAGAAAGCAGGCCGATAAAATATTCTTACAAAAGGGGAAAAAAACAAAAAAGCAGGCCAACGAAAATATGGACAGGGGAATAAGTTTGAGTGTTGTGTGCACAAGCGGCTGAATCAGAATAAGCTATTGTGATGTTTGGCCGGCAACGGCTTCATTAAAAGACGTGTTAGTATCACCTAATTAGTCCTAAGCAAAATTTGTCTCCCAGTTATTAGATCTCTGCATAAGCTTATACATAAAGCACGATACTTTCTTATATATTCTTCTGTTTCTCAGTCATTTTCTTCCTTTTTATTCACAATTAAAATATGAAATTTTAGAAAATAAATACAGAATTGAATTAAAATATGAGCACCTGATGCACTATTCTACCAGAAACCAGACTGTTGAATGGCCAGATACATACTCTTCTAGAATCTGGAACACAATTTCCTCGGTATGGCTACCAGCAAGTCTCTGAGCGGAGACTATCCAAAAACAGAAACCTGAGAAGAGCTATGAACTTCATGAATGAATAATGACCTCATAAGTAAATGATGCTTAGCATTTATTACTTGGTAATGCATTCAATATTTTCGTCACAGTTTTAGACATGCAAAATCTATGACAACGATACTAGAATTAGAAACCATAATTAGAAGTTACATCTGCGAAAAACTTACTTGCTTATGCGAAAAAACTTATATATCTTTGCCTCCTCCGCTGTCTTATTTGGGAAGTGTTCATGAACCACTGATGTTTGGTCTTGGTTACAAAATGACCGATGACCATTCCAACTGGCAGCCCGCATCCGTACCCAATCACAGCTACCTTCTACCCAAAATCAAATAGACACTGAATCATGATTTTGTTCACTGTGCAGATGTGGAGAAGGTGCAACAGCCTCAAGATTCCCACTTTTCTTCGTTAATGGAGCTCCACATAGTCCTGAATTCCAATCATATGAACTATTTTCATACATACCAAATTGGTTACCTTGTGAAATAGGCTTGTGACAGGTGGGAGAATACTAGAGCGCCTCTCATTTGAGTGGTTCAAAAATTATTTTAGTGCCTTGATTTTTTATCTAATCAATAAATAACATATACTTTGGATAAATTGTAGAATCAATTGTTGTAACTAAAATTAATATTTATAATATTTTCACATGATTTTTTAATGACAAATATAAATTATACAAAATAAAGGCTTCATCAAAATTCTAACGTAAATATGATAGACAAAATTTATAAATTTTAATTTTCAATGTATATTTTAATAATTTTTATTTAAATTTATAAAATCTATTTTTTAAAAAATAAAAAAGTATACAAAATATGTTAATTACATCCCAAAAAATACCATATATATATATATATATATATATATATATATATATATATATATATATATATATATATAATTTAAATAAATATGTTTATTTAAATACGTTTTGGTATTAGACGCAACACGAATTTT
>CATIWR010269948.1:0-30651 GCA_949677035.1 Omphalea diandra | reverse complement strand
TATTGGTAATGGTAGTGATGGTAGGGTTTTTTTGGGATTGAAGAATTGAAAGTATGAGTATGTCGGCTATGGGGTTTTCGGTTGTTTCTGGTGCTCATATCAATATCAAAATCCATACTCGGCAACGAAAGCATGGAAAAGAAGAAGAAAATCGATCGAGAACAAGAAGGAAACATAGGATTTGTGGGTAGTGAACAGAGACTCAAAGTGAGAATGCTTTGGGTGAAAGAATAAAAGAGTAAGCCTGTGTTTCGATGAGAGGAAAATAAAGAGGAAAAAAAAAAATTAGTTATCCATCATCATTATCATCATCACCATCATCTCCTCGGCAAGAACACAAAATATACAACAATAAGAGAAAGGAAAAAAAAAAAAACCAAACAGAAAGCTATAAAAAAAGAATGGGTTCCAAACATATTCACGAAATCAGACGAACACACAACACAACAAACACAAATCAAAGAAACAGATGACAAAAATGGTGAAACAGATCGTCAAGAATTACCTCAGCCCGTTCGAGATCTACCAATGAAACACCGTTTTTGATGAAGATGATGCTGCGAATTTGATGAAGATGAAACCCAGTGACGATTTGGAGATTGAATTCGGTGATGGCTTTGTAAATAGATGGAGACGCAAACTTTGTTTTGCCGAAGGAAAGGGGCCAAACTCGGTTCAAATGTTTGTCTCTCGATGGGCATAATAGTAATTTCACAAATTCCCCCCTCTGTTTCAACTTGTTTCTCTCCGTTTCGGGAAGAAAAGGGAGGGGGGAAAATAACTTTTATTTTCCCTCCCCCTCCCTATTTTACGCTCTTCCCAAACAGGGTAATTAACATTTCTCTCCTTATTTTAACCCTTTATTTTCCTCTCATCCAAACACAGGCTAAATGCTTAGAGTAACGGTCCTCAAAGACAAGTTTGCGTCACAGCTCAATTCTCACCAGCAGATTCACTTGATGTTGCTTCCCTTGATGATGCTGTCATGGTTGGCCCACAAAAGATTCCATATCTGGCATCGATTGACCTCTACTGTGCCCATTGACTGTCACGCTTTGGATCACACTGTACTGTCAGCGTCTTACCAACTCAGTGCTTCCGATTAATTAATTTAATAATAAATAAAAATTTAAAAATATTATTAAATAATTTTAAAAATAAAAAATATTTATATGATTACAAAATAAAAAATAATTTTAAAAATTAATCTAAATATATGAAATCGAACAATAGTCTAATTTTAAATTTAATCAACTACTAATTAATTAGTTCCATTCAAAATTTAAAAAAACCTTTTACTCAGTGGTTTCATGATCAAATTGATCAATAAAATTGAGATTTGATGTACTAATCGGTTTACTTAATGGATAAAGTTAAAATTTTAAAAATTTTATTAAAATTTGTTAAAACATATTAAAACTAATAAATCAAAGCAAATTAATTCAAATTAGAAATATATTATTTTATAAAAATTAAAAATTGTATTCTTTTATTGAAATTTAAAAATTAACATATGAGTTAATTACTCTTAATCTATTATATTTAATTAAATTATCTTTTAATTTTAAATATTATAATAAATCATTGTTTATTTTTACTTCATTACATGAAAATTTTACTCCAACATTACAAAGATATTTTTCGATTAAATTCGTATGAACGACTGAATGGCTTTTTAGAATAGATAAATGTGAAAAAAATTAATATAATATTTAAAAATCAATAGATAAAATATTAATTTAATTTCCCCGAAAGTTATCCTCTTTTGGCACCAAATTCAAGAATAACAGCGTGTTCGTTAATTATGTAGTAAAATATTAAAATATTCAAACATTACACATTTTTCATTTCTGTGACTCCACAGGTGGGGTCCAAGATGTGATGGTAGAAATCCATCACTTAATTATGTGGCCCCCCATGTTGTATTAATTAAAATTTATGTATCTAGTGTAAGAAAATTTATTTCCCTCTTGAACTAATTCTAAACAATTGCCTTCCCTTTTTATACATTTTTTATATGAGAAATTTACAATAAATAAAATTGTATATTTTTATAAATTGTACATTGTAAAAAAGCTGTGAAATATCAGTGTAAAAAAAATGATGTTCTTCTTTATCTTTTTCCCGCGCTTTAAATCCGACTTTCTTTTCATTTTTTATTGTCTTTAGCAATTAGCAGCTCCTCCATCTCCGGCTGCAGTCTCTGTTAGTCAAAATTTGTGTCTGCTTTTTCTTCATCACTTTCCATCGCCAAAATGTCCTCTTAACCAAAAATATTTTATAACCAAAAACTACACACACACGCACCCCCCATTAACCCATTTCCATCTAAGACTTCAATTTCCTCTGATGGAGACAATAAAATGTAGATCAATCCCCAGCAGCAACAAGAGCAAGATAGCAAGAACGTTCCAAAAAGTGATCAATCTCAAGACTGCAACAAGAATTGCTTCTAATAATGGAATTGGGATTTGCATGCTCACACCACAAAACAAATTTGATCAAGATGATCCAACATCAATCTACAAAACCCATCATCATGCCTCCACTGATAATAAGCACAAGGATGATGCTAAAGCTAAACGGAAGGCCGTTTTGGATGCATTAGTAGCCAAGCAATTTGCAGGCGTCACCACCATTAAAGCCGCCTATGCTGAGCTCCAAATGGCTCAGAATCCTTACAATAGTGACGCTATTCATGCCGCGGATCAGACAGTAGTCCAAGAGCTGCAGTTGCTTTCCGAACTTAAGCGAAGCTTTTTCAAGAATGATCTTGATCACCTCTCGCCGCAAGTTACTATTATGCTTGCAGAGATTCAAGAGCAGCAGAGCTTGATGAAGACTTATGAGATCACCATCAAGAAATTGGAGGCTGAAACCGATGTTAAAGATTCAAACATTTGTTCCCTCAAGAAACAGCTTGATGAGTCTATTGCATTTAACGAGTCTCTTGAAAAGAGGCTGAATGCAAGTGGGCCTTTGTCAATGTTTGATAATATTCAGTTCAAGAATCTAAGCACAACCCATTTTGTTCAGTTCTTGCACTTTGCTTTAAGATCCATGAGGAGTTTTGTTAAGTTGATGGTTCGAGAAATGGAGTCATCCCATTGGGATATCAAAGCAGCAGCAAAAGCTATTGAACCCGTGGCCGTTTTTGCTAAGCCAACTCACCGTTGTTTCGCGTTCGAATCATATGTTAGCAAAACAATGTTTGAGGGTTTTAATCATCCAAATTTTATGCTTCCTACCCAAACTCCACCACCTGCAATGGATCACCACCATCACAGTGGTGGCGAAAACTACTTCGATAAGTTCAAGAAACTAAAATCTTTAAACTCGAAAAACCACATGGCCCAAAATTCAACCTCATCTTTTGCAAGATTTACAAGAGCTAAGTATCTCCAGCTTGTCCATGCAAAAATGGAATGTTCTCTCTTTGGCAACTTGAACCAAAGAAAGATTGTCAACTCCGGTGGCCTCCCGGATTCTGCTTTCTTTACCGCTTTTCTTGAGATGGCAAGGCGAGTATGGTGTTTGAACCTTTTGGCCTTCTCATTTGATGAAGATGTTAGCATTTTTCAGGTGAGCAAGAACTCAAGATTTTCTGAGGTCTATATGGAGAGTGTAACACATGAGTCATTACTAGAAAGTGAGGGTGTTGACGCCGATCTCCGGGTGGATTTCACGGTGGTTCCCGGGTTCAAGATTGGCAAAAATGTGATACAGAGTCAGGTCTATTTATCACCGGCCGTTTGTCTCTGATGAGTGAGTTCTTGATTTTTCTTTTCTTCATATTTTTGGTAATCTATAATTTTGTAAAATATGGATAATAATAAATAGTAAAAGTAGATGGGAATGAGAAGTGAAATTGTTCGCTCACGCTCTTTATAAGTAGCCAACTGCGGTTTTCAAGTGGCGCTAGCCGAAGGGTGGTGGATTTTTGTGAGGTTTAATTGTCACTTGAAGGTTGCAGTCGGTAAGAGGCGGTGGCGCGTGTTGTGGCGCTTGAATATAGGTTAGTGCATCTGGTTACATGGGGCAACAATGGCATCGGGACCCACACGTGAAGTGGGCGGTGGTGTTCTGGCTGTGGGGACAGGCGTCGATGTCCTTTTATATTATGACACGGAAAGAAACGGTGTGGAGGGAAAAATTTTATCTTAAAATATTGTGAGGATTTCATATTCTTGTTTTTGTTTATGTCTAAAGATTGGTAAAGTAAGATTAACATTAAAATATTGCAAGCATAATAATAACAATAATTAATGTATATATTATAAAAGAGAACTATTTAAGGGTCATTTGATTGCCCAAATTTGAAAGATTAACATTAAAATATTGCAAGCATAATAATAACAATAATTAATGTATCTATTATAAAAGAGAACTATTTAAGCGTCATTTGATTGCCCAAATTTGACATTTTTATTTGGAATTACATTACTAAGAAAATAAATTTTTAAAAAAGTAATTATAAAAATATAAAATTTTTATATTTGATTATATATAAGATTTTTTAAAAAATTCAAAATTAATGTATTTAATTTATACCTAGAAAAGTTGAAAAATATTAATTTAGATTATTATTATGTTCCTAATACAATTGTATATTTATTTAATTAATTCATATATTTTATACAATAAAATTTATCATAATGTTCAATTTAGTATAAAATATAAATATTATTTAAAGAACTAAATAATTATAATTTTATCCTAATGATCAATTCAATATATATATATATATATATATATATATATATATAATCTTCAAATTTTATCATATAGATTTTATCAAACATACTAGTTAGCAAAGATAATCATTTAAATATATAGTTTCATTATAATAAAATTAAAAAATTATATAATTATTTAATAAATAATAAAAGACTTTAGCTTCCTATAATTTAGTTTCGATTTAGTAAATAAAATTACATATAAGATTATATATATATATCTATATATTATATTAATTAAGGATATAATTATCTATACATAATTATATAATTTATAATAGACATAGAAAATTAACTTTCTCATCTCTTGAGGTGGAAAACTATTTTTTTTTATGTAGATGAGAAAGTAAAAATTATGATCCACATATTTTGAAATTTTACTTTTTTAGGAATTTAATATTTTTGTGCAAATCAAGCACTAAAATTTAACATTTTGAACTATTTTCCCTCAATAATCCGACTACCAAACACCCTCTTATAGTTTAATCAAAACCACTCTTCAAAATAGCTCCACTAAATAAGTTTTTTTAAATCAATTTAAAAATAAATGTATAAAATAAAATTAAAAATTTCTTAATCTATAAGTCAAATATAAGAAAATTGATTTCCAATATGGAGAGTGGAGAAAGATGTAAAAAACAAATGAATAAAGACTCGTTTTTATAACAAATTTTCTTTTTATAACAAAAAAAAATAATTTTCTATTTGTTTCATGAAAAAAATTTTTAAAAATATTTTTTAAAAAATACATTTTGAATAATTTATTTTTTAGCATTTCAAATATATTAAAATATTAATTTGTTATTTATAAGATTATATTAAAATTTAGACTATAAATATTTTTATTTATACTATTTATTACTAATATACTAAAAATATATTAAAAATAAAAATTTTTATAGATCTCATTAATCACCAATCGATTGCGACTAATGATGAGTGTCGATAATTAACGATGACCGGTGATAATAAATACATATGTTCAACATGATATATTTTTTATTTATATAAATTTATCAAAATTCAAAAAATTATTTTATTTTTTAAAAGAGTAAGTTATTTTGCTTAAAAATAATCTTAGTTTTTTATTGATCAAAAAAATATTTTCTATTAATTAATTTTTTTAGCATATCAAATATTAAAAAATATGAAAAATATTTTTTGTAAAACGAACAAAACCTTATTATAATAAAAAAATTTTCTTTCTCCCGAAAATGTAATAAATTTTTTTATTACATTTTTCTGTCATCTGAATAATTATACAAGATAATTTCTTAAAATAGTAATCTTATTTATTTCTTTTTATTTACTCTATTTCAGTTGTACATATAAAAAATTACTATAATTAAGTGAACATCTTGTAGTGTAAAAAGTGGAGAGTTTAAAACTGTTTTATATCCAATAAATATGTCCAATATATCAAAAGAAGAGGCAAAAAAAATTTATTGCACTTCTTAAAAAAATAAATGACTTGAAAACCAACCAATTTTCTTTTGGATTATTAGTATTTGAATTTTTTTAGACATAGAATACGGGGATATTATAACAAAATTGGGAAGGAAAATCTTCCCAATTTAATTTCGGACAAATACCTCATAAATCAAACATAATTTATTTTTTAATTTATTTTTATCATAGGCATCCTCTTCATATATTTTTAATTTAAATTGGGAAGATTTTCCTTCCCAATTTTGTTATTATATCCCCGTATTCTATGTCTAAAAAAATTCAAATACTAATAATCCAAAAGAAAATTGGTTGGTTTTCAAGTCATTTATTTTATATATAGGCATATTTTTTCCCCCTTATAAATTTCTTGGTAATGATTTTTTTTTTAAAATGTTGGTAATATTTTTATTTGAAATCGCGTGGCAATGGTGTCTTCACTGTTGAATAGATTGTAATTTGGGTTACAGGTTTGGAGAATCTGACAACAATACATAGCATAGCAGCGACCAGTAAATATTAACACTAGTTTCTAAAGTGGTACCATGCAATTTGGGCCAAATGATCATTACGGCCATAAAATGCCATATATTCCCTTGAGTATCGTGGGTTTAGGCCGTACTGGGAGAGTCTTGTTCCTGCCCTGGTTCACCAGCCAGCTTCACTAATTTGACTTTGAGCCTGTCATGTGCACATATTTTATTGTCAACCTTTCGGAGCACAAGTCTATAGAGGTCACCTCAAACTACGTGACGACTTAGTTAAGCATAAGTACGAATTCATTGAGCTCAATATTAAATTAATTTATGAGAAATCTCTTGTTGCCAAAAAAAAAAAAAAAAAGCAAAAACGAATCAAACATGAGACATGTTAAGTTTACAGCATCAGTTTAAATCGCTTAATCATTAAGTTAAGATTTCATTAGCTCAAATACGATCTCAAATTCAAAACTTTTTGATGTTAAGAGACTTATCACGGTGATCAGTTCAATCGATTTTGGCTGAATAAAGGTGATTGATTTGAGTGATTCTAGCTAGGTTTGTACAAGACAACTCTATTGCTAAAGTTAATAATATATTAGAGAAATAAAAAATGAGTGAATATAACATATGAAAAATATACAGTGCGGCTATATTGAAGTGGGTTGTTTTTTTATTAGAGTGAGATTTAGATTTCTTTTTAATTAGAAATGTTGTTTCCTAATGAGAATGAATTTCTTAATAAGTAGTTTTATCTTCTTGATAAAGAATTATAATTTCCTAATGAGGATGAACTTATGGATTTAGCTATCCCTTTTACTAGCCTAACTGTGATGACCTATGAGATTTTGGGCCTTGCTGAGGGTCAAACTCATGCTAACTATTAATTATGGTTATTGAGACCGAATTAAGTCTTATATGTTATTGAATTTAGTTTATTTATACATAGATAGTATTACTTATCATAAATAATATTGTGTATGACTATATATATATATATATTCACAATGTAGGTCTAGCAATAATCAATACCTGTTTGTTTTACATTAAAAAGAAAATTTTATACATATATTTATTTACTATAATTAAAAAATATAATAATTATAATAAAAAGTATAAGTTAATAATAATTTATTTTTCTATAAAAAATATCAATAAATAATTAAAAGAATGTATAAATACTCGAATATATGTAAGATATTTCCTTACATTAAATGCCAATGAATTCAATAATTTTTGGTGGACAGTTGCTGCAAATATGTGAAGAAATAAATGCATGGGATAATGAGAAATGAATATTGGTTGGTACTTTATCTTATCATATAATGTCTCTGCAGAAGCTAGCAACTAATAAACTAAACCGGGTTGCTGCCTTGGCATCTTCAATTCCATTGCCAGACGTTCAATTATAGTATTGTTATTAATATTATTTCAAAATATAACTAATCAAATAAACATAAATAAATAAATTATTGTTTCGATTAAAATTGATTCAATGTTTAATTTTATTTTAGTTATAACTTAATAATTTTATCTAAAACATTAAAATCAAATATCATGACCATGAAATAATTTTTTGAGTAGGAATATAAAATAAAAAAAATCAAATGGTTAACAAATCAGCTCATCAATATTCAAATTAATATGAATTTCTATTCTTTACATTGACCAGTTTCTACTTTGTTTCTAATAAATTATTGACCTAATTTTTAACAATAAAGAATGAGAATTAAAAATAAAAAAATAAAATCATAATTAAAATGAATTCATGGTTAAAAAAAAAAAAAAAAAAAAGAGAGATGAACTTCAAATTTTTCCTTTAATAAGAAAAATTTCACACTGTCTTAAAGATCGATCTCTTTTTTTAGTCTCAACAAATTCGAAATCATGAATTTAATCAATTTAAGAAATAAGGACAATCAAATTAGGCATCTTGAATTAATTAATTAACTTTAGTAGTATAGTGTAATTTATTGTAAATAGATTTTTAATTAGAAAAGTAATTTTTGTATATTTTAACCAAAATAGGATTAGATATTCCTAATTAGCAAGGAATCTTGTACTGTATAAGGGCTCTTGTCACTTTTTTTTTTTTTGAAAAAAAAAATCATATTTATCTGACTTTATTCCTCTACTTTGTCTCTTTATGCTTTTTCTTTTCTTTATTTATGATTTTATACTCACTCGGATTGATGGTTCTTAAACCTTAATTAATTTCAGTCTTTTAGTTGTCTATATATTCATCTGATTTTATTTTAACCTGCAAAATCAATATGGTGATCATACCTGGCTCAGCAGAACTGCTTTTCACATTAATATATTTTAAGATAAATAACTAATTTTCTCTAGAGCAAACACATGGTTAATTAATTTTTGTGATTGTCCCTATGTTTAGATTTTCTTGTATGTTGGTCCAAAAGTTTAGTTTATGTTTTGAGTATTATTATTGTTACTTAATCTTTTCTTTTCTTTTTATTTATTTATTTTGCTTGATTATAGATTCTTGAATGAGATAATTGTAATTAATGCCTACTGTAGAATATTTTATGTATTGCACTCATAAATATTTTAATTTATGGAAGAACTAATGAAATTTATGGTCATCCTATTATTTCCATTCTTGCTTTGCAATTTTTTCAAAATGGAATTGGCATAAGTTATTACATTCAAGGATTGCTTTTTATTACTCTCACCGTTCTAAATTAGATGTCGTTTTAGAGAGAAATTTTTATTGTATAGTACTTGATGTTTTATAATTATCAATGAATATTAATTAATTTTTTCTAATTCTACTATTTCTCTCTTTCATAATAATTATTTTTTTAGAGTGCATAATAATTTATAAAAATAATTAATTGAATGTAATATAATTTTTTTATATATAATAATATTTATTAAATATAATTCTTATATGTGTAAAAATCTCAAACTAACATCTGTTAATTAAGGAACATAGGAACTGAGGGAGTAATCTGTTTTCCTTACAGCATCTCGGCGGTCATCAATTGGGCCATTTGGTCTTTCCAATGCTTCACCATTCAGTTTTCCAGAGGCCCCAAGCCAACACGCGTTTCTTCAATTCAAGTGCCCCTGCAGTCGGTTCTTCCATCACTCAACCATTCGACTCTTCAAGCACTCCAACATTGGCTTTTCCAAGCGATCCAGCTTCAAGTGCTCTAGCTTTTTCAAGGGATCCGTCATTTTGTTTTCTCAGCACTCCAATTTTCACTCCTTTAAGTGTTCTAGTAGTGGCAGGGGCTGAGACTAGGTAGCGCTTTTAGCAAAGCCAACTAAAAGTTCTCAACCAAATCTCTGGCTAGATACTCCTTATAGGAAGCTCGTCCAAAGTCTTTAATTAGATGTTTGTTAAGTAAACATTCAAGGGGTCAATATCCCTATATATAATAGCAGCAAAAATAATAATATCCATAGTTTATATAACAAAGGGTAATTTTAAGCACAAAACAAGACAAGCACATAGCATAAAATTTATAAAATAGGATTACTATATTAATGTGGGTAACCAATATATGTAAGTGGCTCGTTGGAGGATTGCTTCTTACACTGATGACCGTAGGCTGTCACAACTGTCTATTAGGATCACTTCTAATTTCTTTAGTGTGATGATTTCATATTTGATTGATGGCTAATTGGGATTGCTTATTTACTTTGTATCTGTATCTTCTGGATGGTATGGTTTTAGTTCACTGAAATTCGAGATTACTGTACATTCATTCGATCGGTTGGCTCTGCTTTGTTGTTAGCATTCCTCCTTATGACCGTTACAAGAATAGGTGTTTCATAGTTCCACACCAATCTCTTATACTGCTTATTATAGTTGTGTAAATATTTTAGTAGCAACTTCATTATGATAAAGGCACTAATGTCGAAGCTCTAGGATTGTAGATCTTGAACAATTTATTTCTTTATATTCTTCGTAACTTTTCCAAGAATGTTCCAGCGATATCAATACTCCTGTTATAGGGGTAGGCACCATTCAATGAAAACTAGAATTGAATCAATTTGATTGATTTGATTCAATTTAATTACATTTTTTATTTGATTTGATTTCTTTTAGAAAAATTTCAATATTAAAGTCTTATCCCAGCAATATAATAGCAACGCAAATAACAATATCCATACTTGGTTTATCAAGGGCAATCTTAAACACAAAACAACGCAACCACATGTACAAAACAAAGTAATTACATGACATGAGATATATTTATAGAAACAAGTCTACTTCTTATATTAATGTAAGCAACTAATACATGTAAGCTGAGTCCTTGGTGGATATCTTATAGGAAAGTGGAAACCTGTGCAAGCTAGCTCTGGTCATGAGACCTTAAGCAACGGACCGCTATTTCCTAAAGAGCATTAGGAGTATATTCAAACACTTCTACAAGAGATTGCATTATTTAAGCAGTCCTACCTCTAAAAGAAGTAAAATATAATTAAATATAAAATGATCCTTTTATGAATTACTCAGCATCTGATTCTTCAAGCACTGCAGCATCTAGATTTCCCAACCCTCCAGCATTTGATTTTCCAAGGGCTCACAGTTTGCTCCTTCAGCCTCTCCTGTATTCAATTCCAACTCTTGCCAATCTACACCGCATGCTTTTGTGTTTTAAGTGCTCCAGTGATTCAAATGCCAGCCTAGTAACATTAGCCCAGCTACTGCTGTCTGCGAGATCACTTCTGCATTTAGGAATTCAAATACTTCAGGGTCTAATATATCAACATTTCCCCCTTTAAATGCTTCAGAATCTTATATATCATCTCCATTGTTTGCTACTTCAAGTGCCATTCCAAATCAAACCACCCATATTTTTCTCTTTAAGTGCCCCAATATGCTGCAACGGGTCTAGTTAATCCACTATTGCATTCCATAGCTCCAATAATTTTGAAAGGGCCTCGTCAGGCGTGGTGAAAGTGAATTCTCTCTTTGGTAAGTATTTTCCATATTTGCATGTTAAGCGTCCAGATCTTTTTGTTCTATGACATACTGCATATCTTGTATTAGCTGACATTAATGGGCTGTTACTTTCACGAGGATCATCTGAAATTGGGCAAAAAAGTGATTAGGGAGACTCGTTTCTATAAGATTTTCCCCAGTCTAATGTTCTATTTAAGTGCTCCAGCACATACAGTTAGCCCATCCCCTACTTTTGGTACCTCAGGTTCTCCACCATGTTTTCTTTTGTCAACTCCTACTTTGGAATCTTAAGTCCTCCAACACTCTCGACTAATTATTTTGGCCGCTCGACTGATCTCTTCAGCACAGTGTTTGGTGGATAAACTCCTCCAGCATGTCCAATGTGGGGCTGTTCAAGGTCCACTTTTGAATCTGCCATCGGAGCTTGCAAGCCTAATCAGATGTTTTTACGACCCTCTTTCAAAGAATGAATTTTCATCCAAGCTTTATATGAAGTTATGAACCAGCGAAGTAAAGATTCTGTTTCTGTAACTGTCATACCCATCTTTAAAGAAAAATAAAGATGAGAGAGAGCTACCAGTCAGTTAGAGCCTTAACGATCTCTTTCTAGGCCAGCGATTCGCATTCAATTATAGGTATTGTCAAATGGTATTTATTATGAGCATGTTCAATCTAATTTTGTTTACTAAACTATTATATTTTTAAATATTTTTTAGCTACTCATGAAAATAATTTAATTATATTATTAATTCAATTCACTATGCACTGACCAAATATTCAAATATTAACTTCTCTCCTAATGAATTATTTACTGACAATTTATTTTAAAAAATTTATTTTTGCTTCAAAATCAATTATTAGAAATAGCAGTAAGTTAATACTTTCCTCTCACAGCCGCTTTGATGTCAGAGATGGGCTTCCTCACACATATCTGGGCTTCAAAATCAATTATTAGAAACAACTGCAAGTTCCGTCGCCTTCTGTGACTATTTCCTTCAGAATATCTATTTCACATTGCCAAGACAGATCATCTATCCTTGCGAATAAGACAATAACGTTCGCTACTTCTGACGGCTGAATTTTCGGTCAATCTAAGTTCCAGCTTGTGGAATCAACACATTACATATGACAGTATAACAGTCCAATGCAATGGATGCAAAAACAATCGAAATTGCCAATTTCACTATAGATTTACAGATTCAACTAGCAAAGGAATGAATAGTTCTTTTCCCAAAAAATAATAATAATAATAATAATCAATCACCCAAGGTTCGAAATAAAAAATTGGCATCAGTATGTTTCTTGTTCAATAGGATAACTGCGAAACCAGCTGATACCTGTGTGTATGCCACCAACGGAAACTCCAACCACCCACCATCAGGTTTAATTCCTGGCAAGAATGCATCTATATTTCCATGCCACCAAACGATATTATGAGATCCTTCAAAGATAGCATTTACAAGCATTTTTATTTGTTCCTTTGTTTTTTCAACTCCAACTCAGTCACCATGTATAAATCCAGTATGTCTTGTTAACCCCTATGTGTGAGATCATATGAAAAATTTTCTTCCTAGACGCAACAATCCTGTTCCAAACTGCTGAATTCACTGTTTCACAGACAATCCAAGCAGACTCGACATTTCTCAGACGGCCACAAAAATCAACCAGAAGGCCATTCGATGTCTTCCACCAAGTAACTTGCAAAAGAGAGCAGAAAATGATTTGTCCCCTTCTGTCGCAGGCCAGACTGGTACACCTTTCCCTAATTGGCTTGAAGGAGCTGCAGTTTCATAAAGCCGCAGAGGAAAATTTCAAGGGGAGCCCACAGGAGAGGGTGGCGAACTTGAAGCTTTTGCCAAAGCTTCAAGCATATTTACGACCTCAATTGTGTCGTCCAAATAGTACTTGGCTTTGCTAGGTTTTTGTCCAACTGTACAAGCAAAAATGGATGTGTTTGACGAAAGGACGCCACTTGATACTGCATTGCCAATGATCTCAAACATGTCCTCATCTGATCTATCATCACCTATACATAATACAAAGTCAGCCTCTCTTCCTGTTTCCATCATTGATGTAAAGATCTTTTCTGCAACAACACCTTTACTGATTCCCTGAGAAAGGAAAAATGAAGCCATGAGCAGGCGCAAGATAAATGATATATGGATTGCTGCAGGAAGTTAAAGCAAACACGAAATTACCACAGAAAGGGAAAAAAGTCATCAATCATCTTCTCCTATTCAAACCACAATGCAGCAGTGCCGGAGCACCTATGAAATGATCCCTAACCCTAAAGAGTATATTTGCTTTTACTTCTTCAACGACTGATGCATAGGTTGTAATCAATTAAGTAAAGCCAATTACCCGACAACCATCAGATTTTAATAATTCCATAGGTAATCAAACATTTATATAACAGTACTCAGCATAGTTGCTTCAGGAAAGACCAACTGACATCACTTAGACATGGTAAGCAAGATTCATATATGCTAAGCATGCATTTTCAAAACTAATTAACCCAAATCATCTGTCTAACAAATTTTACAAGGAAACAGGGTTTTGGCCATTTTCATTGACACATGAACCACCAAGTTTTCAATTGGGCACTTCATTGTTTATGCATGAATTGACAATAATTTACATGCCACCATCATATGTTTCTAACTTTCTGCCATTCTTCAATTTCATGCATCCCAACAGGCCAGTATGCATGTAACTATACTCCAGCCCTTTACCACCTGAAATGGAGCCAGAAGCAACTCCACTATTTAGTTGACCAAAAGAAGAGAAGGTTAAAGGCTTTTATTTGAAGTATATATGAAAAGACCTAATGTAGTCCACATAAGTAAACATATTCCTTCTACGATACTTATAAAGTAGAACCAGTTTCATCAGCGCAAGTAAATAGGAAAGGCACATTCAGACAAGAAAAAATTGGAAGTAGAGGAGATGTTTACCTGTGGCTTTACTTCGACAATAAACTGACCACTTTTCACAGCAACAGGCTCATTTGCTAGCACACTTTCTAGATGGTCCAACATCTCCTTGGCCTGGCTAGCGCCAAAACCCGGATCAGCATCCCTATGGTGCCAAACCAAGGCACTTTCCTTGGTCTCAATACAGGAGCCATCAGTCGATTCTGTATACAGCTCCATGACAGGCTCAGCTATCTGAATCCATCCAAAATTGCTGCTCTGCCCATAAGTCACCCATTGTTCATCCGCAGGCCACCTAGCACATTACACTATTAAGACACAAATGTAAATCACAAGAAGCTTCAAAGTCGGGAGAATATCGTACCTCATGAAGTAACCATGTTCAGCAGCAATCCCCAGACTCCTACAAGGAGAAAACCACTTGCCTAAGCTGTCCCTTCCTCTTCCACTAACAACAAAAACAGTGTTTTTTGCATCACCACACAGAGAATTTATTATCGATATGACTTCTTCACTTGGGGTCTTGTCGATGGATGTTTGAGGCATAACAGTACCATCATAGTCCAGCAATATGGCCCTCTTTTTGGACCTCAAATATGCAGAGACAATAGCATCAATAGACAATTTTCTGAAATTAGGATCAAGTGCAACTACTCGGAAACCAAAGCTGAAGCCAATTCCCCAACAACGCCTCTTGAAATGATCTCTGCAAGTCCTCTCCATATCTTGGAAGAAGCTTTTTGACCAGTATGCCACATCATGTGTGCTGACATATCTATAATGTTTCTCATGGCGCAATTGCTTCTCAGAATCGGACATTGAAATAGCGTCATTCATGGCCTCAGCAGTTGCTTCAATGTTCCACGGATTGACCCGAATAGCACCACTGAGAGAAGGAGAGCATCCAATGAACTCTGATACAACTAGCATGCTCTTCTTGGGCCCACCGGTTTCTGAACTAGACTCTGACCCAGAGACACCTTGTCTGCATACAATGTACTCATAAGGAATAAGATTCATCCCATCCCTCACAGCCGCCACTACAACACACTCGGCAATGGTATAATATGCAGCTCTTTCACTGAGGGATACTGGCCTATCTATGAACACAACTGGTTCATAGCCAGGTTGACCAAAAGTTTCATTGATTCTCTTGCAGCTTGCCTGTATTTCAGCCTGTATCTCCTCAAGATCTTTCCCCTTTCCCCTAGCAGGGTTAGCAATCTGTACTAACACAGCCCTCCCTTGCCACTTTGGATGTTGCTTCAACATCTGTTCCATTGCCAAAAGCTTCAAATTGAGACCTTTAAAAATGTCCATATCATCAACCCCAAGTAAAACAGTCTTCCCTTCAAACTGCTGTTTAAGATCTCCTACTCTCCACTCCTTATCCGGAAGTTTCAACACTGACTCAATCTGACCCATGTGAATCCCCACTGGCATGATCTTTATTCCAACAGTTCTGCCATAATACTCCAACCCAATATAACCTCTCTTTGACTGATATTCCAAACCCAACATTCGACTGCAACAAGAGAGAAAATGCCGAGCATAATCAAAAGTGTGAAAACCAAGAAGATCTGAATTCAATAGAGCCTTAAGGATCTCTTCCCTCACAGGTAAAGTCCTATATATCTCAGATGAAGGAAATGGACTATGGAGAAAGAATCCCATTCTCAGCCTATTAAACCTTCTTCTCAAAAATGTGGGCAGCACCATCAAATGATAGTCATGAATCCATACATAGTCATCCTCCGGATTTATAACCTCAATCACCCTCTGTGAAAAGATCTTATTGGCTGCCACATATGCCTCCCACAAAGATCGATCAAACCGTCCACCATGATTAGCTGAAAATGGAAGCATGTAGTGAAAAAGTGGCCAGAGATGTTGCTTACAAAACCCATGATAGAACTTGGACAGAATATCATGAGGCAAAAATGCTGGGACACACTTAAACCTATCTAACAAAAGCTGAGACACATCGTCTTGTTCACTCATATCAACTTCAACTGGCAAGGATCCAACGTAAATAACCTCCATATCTTCTGGCAAACCAACTTTTAGCTGCAATAACAACGAATCTTCATCCCAGCTAAAACTCCATCCTTTATTATCTGGTCGGCGCTTAGCTTTTACCGGTAGTTGATTCGCTACAATGATTATCCGATCCTGAGTTACTGAGGAGGGCACATCTGACGACACACTATTGGCCTGATCATCATCAAGCTCTGAAAGGACTCCAGGGAGGGTCATCACACGAGGCAGCCGCTTCTTCTCACGAGGTTGACTCATAACCGGAAAGTTGCCAGACGCTAGATCTAAAAGATTGGTATATGATCTGGACATCATTTTGGCTCTCTTATTTTAACAAACACTTTACAACTCAACTCAAAAGAATCTAGCACAAGATCTCAACCTTAAAAACAAAGCCCGAAATTGGCTCCCCTTTGAAATGGCTATAATTGGGCAGGATCTGAGATGGGTATGAAATTAATATCATCAATACACAGAAACCAAATTCAAAATCACATCAGAATCAATGAATACATCCAATCAAACATTACTACCCAGTCAGTAAATGAGATCCAAACATAGAAAAATAAGCCATAACAGGTAAAAAGATACAAACTTTACATCAAAAACTGAATCAAACCAAAAGTAATGAGGCTGAATTAATCATTTTTTTAAGGTGATAAATCAAATGGAACAGAGACGGACAAAAACAACATAATTTAAAAACTAACCTCAATTTTGATATCAAGAGAGAAAGTTCGTATCTTTCCCCGTCTTTGGATCTGAAAATCGAATAAAAAAAAGGAAATCTAAGTGTGCACAAGAAAGAAATAAATTAGGGTTTGGTTTTTGAGTTTGGTCCTCTCTACTTCTCAAGAGTCCACAATTACCAATTGCTCTATCCGTCTATTATTCTTTGCTTTTATTTATTTCTTCAAAAAAGTTTTTTAAAATAATAATAAAATACAAAAAAGGATGAGGATAAGGTTGGCCCGTAGACTAGCCAGAAATGCCAGCTGGCATTGTTGTATTCTCGCTGTCACGTGCCTTTACACAGTTCTCCTAGGGTAGGCGCATACGTGTCAAGCGGATAACAAGACCACGTGTCTAGAGGTGAGGTACCTAACGCCCCACACCTAGTTGCACATCCATTCAACAAAAAGATCACGTCTATTTGCACGTGCGTGACAATTAATACCAACCAATCATTTTTTTGTCGTACCAATATTAGGACAATTTGTCCTCAACTATCAAGATAAATTAAATATAATATTTAAAATTTTTATATATATATTAAAAATATTTACTAATATTATTATTTATAAAAAATTATTTTTAATTAATTATTTTTATAAATTATTATATATTTTAAAAAAATAATTATTATAATAGAGAGAAAAAATAGAATTAATAAAAACTAATAAATGTTCATTAATATAAAATGTCAAGTACTGTGAATAAAATTTTATTTCTAAACTATATCTAATTTAAAATAGAAAAAATATTTTAAAAAATTAAATTAAATAAATTAATCTATTCTTTTCTTTTTAAAATAAAAAATAAATTAACATTTATTTTTGGATAATCTCATTTTATTTCTCTCATTAGTTTTATTAAAATTTAGCTCTTAGGAGAATCTACATTAAATACATCAACAATTGGTTGAAATTGCTATCAACAATGTAAATTAGATGATAATTTGAGTAAATCTGAATAAATGTGAAAATTATTTTTAAAATTATGTTTATTTTATTGTAAACAATATAAGTTAACATTCAAAGGGGCATTATTTTAAATGTGTTGATCAAAACTCTAATGAAATATATAGCAAAGAAATTAATCACTATGAATTAGATTTTGTATTTATATTTGGATTAAATACTTCGTTGATGTTATATTAATGTGTTTTTTAAATAAATTATGTTAATAATTTTTATCATATATTATATGATGCTAATTAAAAAAAAAATCATACACATTATAGTTAATTATAAGCATAACACTGCATAACCTAAATTCTAGCTATTTAATTAGATATTTTTTCTATTTGTTAAGACATATTCTTATATTTTTAGTTAAATCACGGAATTCAAGAAAAGGTCAACCGATGAAATTATTGTATTAAAAGCGTCATCTTAAAAAAAAATACATATATAATAATAAATTGATAGAGGAATCATTTAAATAATGTAAAAAAGAAAATTAAATATAAATTTAGTTTAGATTAGATTGTGAAATCATAACTAGTAATATATTAATTTTCATGATTATATAGAAATTATGGTGCATGAAAATAATACAGAAAAACAAACACAAAATAAAATTACTCTAAACCTTCACATAATTATTCTATAAACTATATCTAAAAATGATTAATAGTTATTTGATCCGATCACCAACTCAATGGCAGGCGCAAAGGAGACTTCAGAGCAAGAAAACGAATTTTTAAATCTCAAACTCTTTATACAACTAAACCTATAGCTTTTGTTTTTCTCAAAAAAAAAAAAAGAAAAAAAGAAAAATATATAGCTTATGGTGATTTTGAGGATATAATAGGTGAATTACTAGCTGAGTTTATGTTTCTTATTATAATAGTAAATAGGATCCTACATTTAGTTCAATAATTATAAATATAGAGAGACAGAGAAACTTCAGGGATAGGCATTCCAACATTTACATATAACAGGTAGCATAACCTTTTATTTATTACGATTATTAATTATTTTTTATTTTATTAAAATTTTTTAATGATGTATAAATATTATAATTATTAAAATTGAAATATTGAATTTTGTCATTAATGAGATTCAAAACCTCTATTTTTAAATTATTAATTTAAATTTTCTATATTTTTTTTTAGCTTATGTGCTTTACATTTAATTTTATATGAATTAATATTATCAAGTTTAGATTTTTTGTTATAAAATTATTGAGTGCAATGAGTCAAGACAATTTAGTATCTTAAATAAATTTCATCCAATAATACAAGAATATGAGTATTAAAATAGGTATGAGTCTTTTTGTTAAAAAAAAAGTGTATTACAAAACAAATTCTGCACCAAGTTTTTACAAATATGAATCAAATGGGCACAATGGCTCTCACAAAAATCAGATAAAGAGAATTAAGTAACTTCAAACTGTTAATTAATTTCAAGAATAATGTTAAAATAATTTTCATGTCGATCAAGAATCAAACCCTTTTTTAAATTTGGAAGAGATAAATAAAAAATTATAATATAAATATATCTAAATTCACAACATTAAAATTAACATTTATTAAATTGTTAAAATTAGTAAATGAATGTAACTTCTTTTAGTTGCCAACAGTATCAAAACTTACTAAAAAAAAAGCATACAGTTCAAATCAAGCGATGCTAAAAGAAAATGAATGAGATATCGTGCATGAAGAGGGGAAAGAAGAAGGTGTTATACTTGTCTTTTTAAAAAAAACATTTGTGATTGTATCGTAAAACTATTAACATTCTATGTTACTTTTAGTATAGGCTAGAAGACACCAAAGATTTGAATTTTGTGCTTTTTAAATTTATTTAAACAATTATAGCCGGAGCCTCAGGTATTTATAATTTTCGTTGAACTTAAATATATTTATAAAATTTTTTGCTTTACTTTACAATAGGGACTTTATTTTACAGTGGTATTAGAGTCTTATTTTAGCCATGTTGTTCAATATTTTATATGGATTAACAAATTTTGTTCTCAAAATTAAATTTTGATATTACATAATTTTTTTTAATTTTATTCGTTTTTATTTTGATATGTGGGTTCTTTTTTAATATATATATTTTTTGATATGTTTAAAAGAAACCCAGTTTCAGATTATTGATATTTTGAATCCCAAGTTATCATTAATTTTACAGTAGAAAATCAACCATTCTTATTATATTGTATGCCCCATAAATGCATATTTACCTTAGCAAGCAATTGGGCCCACAACCTCACACCAACACAAATTGCAATATGCTTATATTAAGTGTTAAAAAAAAAAAAAAGAAAAAAAAGAAGCATAGCTATATGATATGCCTGTTTACAACTTGGCGATGGCACGTTGATAATTCACTGCCCTGACCATGAGATATGGTCTCAAGCGCAAGGATATGATGAATTGATTGCACACTCTGTTTGGCTAGTAAATCACCATTTCGTGCTCAACTGAGGACGCCAGTTCAGTCTATTAAGAGTTATATAGAAATTTCAGTGACAATATTTATTCAGTGATTCTTAATGAACACACTTACATATTTGTTAGACATATCATGTTTGAAATTAATATATTTTTTTATCATTGTATATGCTTCCATCTATATGAAAATATACAAATTAATGTATATTAAATTGTTCATTTAATAAATGCCATACTTTTGTAGTTTATTTATTTTTTATTTTTTTCTTGTAAATAGCCACAATATGTAGTATTTATAATTATGTGTGTATATATTTGAGACGATAAAATAAATGATATTTATATATAATTAATTTATAAAAATCATTATTTGACCTACAGAAATGTAATTATTTTCTTATAAATTAATTATAATAAGGTAACAAATTTTGAATTCAAAATTAATTTTCTTAGGCTCGCAGGTGTAGATTATTTATTTTGTATTCATCAGGAACTAGTTTTGTAATACGGATTGGTGAAATCATGTATGTTGTTTCATTTGCCCACAGAGAGGATAGATTTTATCAATAATTTCAGATTTTATACCATGAAATTTATTATGTTTTCTTGGTGTAAATGCACTTTTTCCTAATACTTTAGTGAATTCTTCTAATATTCCAATGTTAAGTGGGGATAATTTTGATGATTGGAAAGAACAAATACTTTTATCACTTGGGTGTATGTATCTTAACTTGGTGCTTCATGAGAATGAACCACTTACTCTCACGGGATCAAGTACGCGACTACAAATTTCTCACTATGAGCAATAGGAAAAATCCAATCACTTAAGTATGACGCTCGTGAAGGCTCATATAAATAAGAGCATCAAGGGTTCAATTCCATAATGTGAGAATGTCAAGGATCTCATGAAAGTATTTGAATAACAATTTGTTACTTCTGATAAGGCATGAGCAAGCACCCTCATGAAGAAACTTTCAGGAATGAAATTTTGACAATTCTAAATGAGTGCATGAACACATTATCAAACGAAAGACATTGTTGCTTAACTTAAGTCCTTGAAAATTGATATTTTATATACATTTCTTGTCCATTTCATACTAAACTCTTTGCCTACAAAATACAATCCTTTCAAAATATCCTATAACACACATAAAGAAGATTGGTTTGTCAATGAACTTTTGATCATGTGTGTGTAAGAGGAAGAAAGGCTAAAACATGAGAAACTTAATATGGAGGATGAAAGTGCTAATCTTATCTCATGGAAAGGACAACAAGAAAAATGATAAAGGTGTTCACAAATAGAAGAAGGATGGAAATGTGCTAATGAAAAAAATATGGCAATAAGGATTTATGTTTTGTTTCCAAGAAAAGGGACACATGAAGGACTATGTCAAGTACAAGAAGTGGTTTGAAAAGAAAAGTATATCCCTAGCATGTTATGAGTCTCTTTTGGTTGATGTTTCGAATAATACTTGGTAGATTGATTTTAGTTCTACAATTCACATTGTCAATACCATGCAGGGCTTTCTTAGCCAAAGGAAGCCAATAGGAAGTGAGCAATACATTTATTCAAGCAATTGGATATGTTCACAAGTTAAAGTTGTGGGACCTTTAGATTAATTTTAGAAAATGATTTTGTTTTAGATCTTGAAAACACTTTTTATGTTCCTTCATTTTCAAGAAATTTAGTTTCAGTTTCTAGACTTGCAAAACATGGTCTTCGATCTAATTTGAATACTCTATGTTTTTATAAGTTAAAAAATAAAAGTGTTATTGGCATTGGATGTTTGGTTGATGATTTATATAAATTTAATTTGGACCCCAATTATGAATGCAATTTTTCAAACATGCATGGTGATCATATTTACATAAAGCGTAGTATTATTAATGAAAACTCATTCAGTTCATGGCATAGGAAATCAAGACATATCTCCATTGTGAGAATCAAAAGGTTAGTGAATGATGGAATTCTCAAAACTCTTGACTTTACTGATCAAGGTACTTATTTGAATTGTATAAAGGAAAAACAAACCAATAAGTCCACAAAAAGTGCCTAAAGGAGTTCTGAAATTTTAGAGATCATACACATAGACATATGTGGCCATTTTGTTAGACTAGGTTGGTTAAACCTAAGTCTTTGACCTCTTTTGATCTTGATAATAGAGATTGATCAATTTTAATACCCTAATTAAATGTTGTTTTGCAGATTTTAAGCTGGATTTTCCATTAGAAGTTGGATGAATTTCAAAATCTCCAATAATACAAAGATCATCCAAATTAGTGGTGAGTGTATTATAAATCGTGACCGCGAATCAGTCACAAAGAAGGATAAAGCTAGGCCTGAGGAATTCACAGATAACTTTATTGTCGCAACAAATCCAAAGTTAGCAAAGCCTTAGTCATAGAAGAATTCGAGGTGTGTGTCACGGCTGAGTCGCGACTGCAACTTTCACAGTGACAAAGGAGAGAACCAAAGTCAAAATCATAGTTTGTCAAGTGTCATAACTGTCAGTTGAAGATCAAAAATCGCGAGGGCAAAAGTTTGTTCTCGACCGCAACTCAAACAGTTAAAGTTTTCTCTTCAAACAAAGGAATTCGCGGTCTTAATCGCACCCAAGGCATGGTTGTCTCGCGACCGTGACTTTTGAGAGTGGTTAGAATACAACAACTATATTTTCCTAAACGACCAATGAAAAACTGACTTGTGGACTAGCCGTTAGACACTTATAGAGTTTTACGCCAAACTTTTTGGCTCCTCTATGGAAATTGGAAGTTTGCGACCGCAAAAAAGTAGTAGTAACCGCGACTTCAATCTGACAAGTATTTAATGCTGAATCTGTCTAGCACATCTTGGAGATTTGTTGATAGTTTTATTCCAACTTCTCTTTGGTGGATATGAGCTATAAATACTCCACCAAACAAATATAAATGTAAGAGAATTCATTAATTTGTAGTCATTCTTTTGCTAATTTGCTACTCATTCTTTCAATTTTCATTTATGCTTTAGTGATTTTTTGGTTTGAGCAATAAACACCATTGTAAGAGGTTTTTTAGTGTAGGCCTTGAAAATACTTATAAGAGGTTTTAGTGTGAGCCTTGAAAACACTTATAAGACATTTTTGTGTGAGCCTATAAAATACAAGTTGTAAAAGTTTCGTGTGAGCTTGGAAACACTTTTTGTGTTGAGTGAAATACCCAATTATAGAGAATTGGAAGTGGATGTAGGGTTGATTAACACTCGAACCACTATAAACTCTTGTATCTATTATTCTCTTCTTCTACTCAACTTCTTAAATACCTTTTCTCTGATTTTTTTTTGGTGCCCTAGGCCAACACATTTAATATTCCTTGCCTAAATGGGGAGAAATATTTTATTTCATTTATTGATGACCATATAAGGTATACGTGTCTCTATCTTTTAAATGATAAAGCAAAGGAACTTGATGTCTTTAAAACATATAAAACAAAAGTAGAGAAACAAACACAAAAGAAAATCAAACTAGTAAGGTCAAATAGATTTGTGGAATATTATGAAAGGTACATAAAAAATGGATAATTAATGGGTCCATGTATAGTTAGTCAATATGCTATACCCGATACACCATAACAAAATAGTGTAGCTAAAACAAGGAACTGTAAACTTATGGATATGGCGAAAAACATGATAAGTTATACTAATCTACCTATATCCTTTTGGAATGAAGCTTTGAAAACTACAGTATACATCTTAAACATAATTCCATCAAAGGTTGTTTCTAAAACACCATTTGAATTATGAAATGGATGAAAACCCAATTTAAATCATTTTTATGCATGGGGATGTCCAGTTGAAGTAAGGATATATAATCCAAATTTAAAGAAATGGGATCTAAGGACAATTAATGAATATTTCATTGGTTATGCAATAAACTAAAAAAGATATGGATTTTATCATCCGAATCATTCTCTTAAAATTGTTTAAAGCTAAAAACGCTAAATTTCTCGAGCAATTTGAATTTAACAACAGTGATTTTCCTCGCAATATTAAATTTGAGGAAGTAAAAGATCATGTAGTAAGTCCCATAATAGGCATGGAATTGGGTGTTCTTCAAAATGATCATTCAAATTTTGAAGAACAATCAATTCAAGAACAATTACTTCTTAAAAAGCAAGTTCATAATGAACATCAAGAACAAGTTCATGAATATAACAAATAGTGCAAGTAAGAAGATCCTCAAAAGAAAGAAGGTCAGTAATATCTAACGACTATATTGTATATGTAAAAGAGTCTAATTTCGATGTTGGACCAAAGGATGATCCTAGTTTGTTTTCACTAGCCATGACTAGAAGCAATTCCAAACTTTGGTTTGACATCATGAAAGAAGAGATGAAATTTATGGCTAAAAATAAAGTCTAGGAACTCATTGAATTACCAAAAAAAGTGACAACCATTGGTTGTAAGTGGGTTTATAAAACCAGTAGAGAGATCTTAAGTAATATCAAATTATATAAAGCTAGACTAGTAACTAAAGGTTTCACTCAAAAGGGAGGCATTGATTATCATGAAACCTTCTCTCCAATTTCAAAGAAGGATTCATTTAGGATAGTCATGGCCTTAGTAGCTCATTTTGACTTAGAGTTATACCAAAAGGATGTGAATACAACATTTCTGAATGGAAACAATATAAAAAGTTAATGTCACAAAGGTCATTTGGTTTGCAAATTAAGAAAATCAATATATGGACTAAAACAAGTATTTCACCAATGGTATACAAAATTTCATAATATTATAATCTCATTTGGTTTTACTGAAAACATTGTTGATCAGTGTGTACACCTTAAGGTTTATGGGAGCAAATTCATTTTTCAAGTCCTGTATGTTGATGATATTTTGCTAGCTAGTAGTGACTTGACTTTGCTATGAAAAACAAAATGCTTTCTTTTTGAAAACCTTGAGATGAAGGATATGGGTGATGCCTCGTATGTCATTGGCATAAATATTCACAAAGATGATCATTAAGGATACTAGGTTTATCTCAAAAGGCCTACATTAACAAGTTTTGGAAAGATTTAGAGTGTAACATTATTCTTCTACACCGACACCCATTATTAAAGGGGACAAATTTAGTCAAGCTCAATATCTACAAAATGGATTATAAAAGGAAGGGATGAAAGATATACCATATGCAAATGTAGTAGGAAGCTTGATATATGCTTAAGTATGTACAAGAATTGATATCGGGATTACAGTGGGAATGTTTGGCAGATATCAACGTAATCTAGCCTTGGATCATTGGAGAGTTGCTAAAAAGTTACGAGATATTTGCAAGGAACCAAGAATCATATGTTTACTTACAAGTACTTTGACATTTTGAAATTAGTTGGATATTCTTATTCAAATTTTGGTTGATGTTTGGATACTAGAAAGTCTACTTCTGAATATATCTTTCTTCTTGTTGGAGGAGCTGTATCTTAGAGGAATGGTAAGCAGATAATAGTTGTTTCATCCATTATGAAAATATAATTTTTTACATGCTATGAAGCTACATTGCAGGCTTTATGGTTAAGAAATTTTATTTATTGTCTACAAGTTATCAACTTAGTAGAAAGACCATTGAATATATATTGTAACAATTCTGCAATAGTGTTTTTCCCTAAAAATGACAATAGTGGAAGTTGCAGCAAACATACTAATATAAAATATCTTGTCGTTAGAGATAATGTCAAAAAACATGAAGTGGATATCCAAAATATTAGTACAGAACTCGTGATTGTAGATCCTATAACCAAAACATTGTTGACTAGCCAGTATAAGGATCATGTGGATCATATGAGACTTGCTAGTTCATTAAGATTTTGAATTTGTTTTTGCTTCTTGAATTAAGAATTTGATTTATAATTTTGCAAAATAAAGAACATATAGTTTGTACACATAAGTGATATTGTTAGGACCTAAAATAGATTGTGGAACTACTATTTATTAAGTAAATTCATTAATTGCTCTTTTGACAATTTATACAGAGTAATATATAGAAAAAATATTTATAATTCATGAGATATGACTACTATAATTCTATGAAATTTTCATTTAAGAAAAATTGTTTTTTCGCATGGTCATACTATAGTATCCAACTATTATGGTTTTCAAGTAAGTCAAATGGGAAAATATTATATACGTCTCTTTTAAACGATATTTTAAGTAGTCTACTTATTAATAAAATTAATCTATTTATTTAAGTTAAGTAGTTGAATAATAATGAAACTCTAGATAAAATCACATCAATTATTGATTACAACTATATATTTCTTTAATAGTGCGAAACAATTTAAAATATATTTAAATTAGGGTCCCTAATTTAGGCAATTTAAAATATATTTCCTTAATGAAACTCTAAATTAGGGATCCTAATTTAGCTAATATAAAAAGTCCGTGATTGTATGCCATCAGATTGGTATTCAAAGTTACTTTTGGTATAGGTTAAAAGATATCAAATATAGAGGATTTAAATTTTATATTTTTCTGATTTACTTGAGCAATCATGACTTGAATCTCAAATATTTATAATTTTTAAATATATTTATAAACTTTTTTTATTTTATTTTACATAAGAATGGAATAATGGATGAATAAGAACAAGTTTAAATCAGATGTGGGCATATATATCTTCTTGAAGAACAGATAAAAAGGATGAAATTAGCACATCCGTTTACGTTATTGTGGTCCAGAGAGTAGATGAATATACCCAGGTGGGCCGCGAAGCACCTAGTTGCCTGTTCATGATCTTGCCACGTGGAGATGAAAGTTTTAGTATAAGAGGAAAAAGATGACCGTGCAAGTATGACGTCATCAATGACGCATACGGAGATGGCACGTGGCTCGACAATGTGTGCTCCCAATTGTGCGTAATGGGTTTTGGGTAGTTGGTGGCATGTGCAGACACAACCCATATACAATACTCCTGGTTGGGGTAAGTACTGAGTAGACGGGTTTTATTATGGGAAATGTCACTTTCATCCTTGATGGCCACCAGATTGTTAGCTGCAATAATGGGGGAGATTGGAGTCGGACGAAGATGGTGGGCGTAATTGCACCGTGTCGGCTGTCCTCCTCACCTAATATTTTGGCTCGCCTGTTGAACTTGAAAGAAAAGAAGGTGGTGTGTCTGGTGTGGTGGATTATGGGAACAAGAAACTTTCTACAGGATCATTTTCTTATTCATATCATATTGAAATTTAAATGAATTATTATATGAGTTTTTTAATTACAGGAGGAATACTCTTAGCTTAACAGAAATTAGATAACTAAGAAAATTTCTTAATTATCTGAATTAGCCATTAAAATCATGAATATTATATATATATATTTACTGAATTGATTTTTTTTAGTTCAATTGAGTTTCAGTACAATGCAGTTCAATTATCAATGCTGTAAACAACTAAAAGATCAATATCGTCAGGAATCTTAATTTTGATTTGGTTGTAGTTCATTCCCACATAAAAAAATCTTCTAATTTTAATAGTTCAATTTTTAATTCAGTTGGACTCTTTAATTCGGTTGGATAGTATTGAATACCATGCTTAATCCTAATGGAGATCATTTATGTTTATAATACATTTTATTATGGTTAGTGCTTGACCAATAAAATACTAATCAAGCATATTATTTTCTTTCCTTTATTTATTTATTTTTAACTACAAGGGAAAAATAATGAAAAGGAACTAAAGAAATGCAATAGAGATAGACAATGATATATTATTAATTTTCTTCTTTTTTTCATTTCCCTCAAAATAAAAAAATAAAATAAAATAATTTTAGGTCGTACCACTTATGTGGTGGAGAAAAAAACAAAGAACAGCTCATACAAATGTATCTAGACCTTGTTCCTGGGATAGCTTGCTTTGATAAAAAGTATATTTTGATAGTTGAGCTATAATTTATTTGTATTTTTTTTTTTTTTAATGTAGAGATGGTAATGTAACAGAGATTTTCTATCTTTTCACGGGGATTCATCTCACCATACGTAGAATTTCCATCTTTTCTTCCTTATTGGGTGGAAGTGGAGATATTTTAAAGTGAATTCTCATGAAGATAAAAAAAATTAAATACATATATATATATATATAAAAGTATTTTACATGTATTATTATACATTTTTATATATTTATTATTTTATAGTACAAAACCTTTTTATTTTATAATTTAATAAATTATATTTTTTTAAAAAAAGGTAAAATAAAAAAATTATCTTGCGGGGAATCTACGCGAATGCGGGAACATAAAAAAAAATTTTCAGTCAAAAAGGCAAGACGAAAGACAAGGGGAAAATTTTTATGTTTTTGCGTGTTTTTTCTATTGTCAGTATGCATGGAATCTTTGGGTTTCGTATTTTCTTCATTTTTTAAAGAATGCCCATTGTTTGGTTTAATAAAAAATCAATTTAAATTAATTGATTTAATTTAATCAAATTTAAAATTTGATTCAATTTTTTTAATATAATTAATTAATTAATTAATTTACTTTAATTTGATTTTAAAAAAAATTTAAATTAAATAAACTAAATTAATTGAATTTTATGAAAAAACTATTAAATGAATGATATAAATATATTTATATTTAAAATAAATTAAATATATATTATATATAATTAATATATAATAAATTATATATTTAAATAATCTCATAATATAATTTATACTAAACAAATTTAAAAATGTTTTTATAAAAAAATTCACAAAATCAAATTTGATTTATAAAAATTTAATTCGATTTAATCTGTATAAATTTAAATTTTAATTAATTTAATTTTAATTAAAATTAAAATAAATTCAATCGAACTGATAAGTAAACACGTCTATTTAATAGAGGTATTTTGTGTAAGAGCGAAAATAATTAAAAAACTTTTTATTCAAATCATATGGAAATATAACAACATAAATTTTGCAAAGCTGACGAACATGTAACGAGATTAACAAAAAAATATAGCAAAAACTATTATAATAGGATGGTAGATTTCATTATTGATAATTGAAAATTTTTCCTAATTTACAACTTCATTTTATCTTAAAATATTATTGAAAAACGAATAATTCATATCCTTGACACTGAAAAAAAATCTTGATATTTAAAGTGTTTTTATTGGTAGAAATAGACTGACATCACCATGTCCATCTGTATAGAGACAGTAATAATTGCACGTTTGGGTTGGTCCCTGCGGTCCCCCCAACTCCCACTCTACCTGTCTTATGCCATCCTCTTCTTCTCTGATTGAATCAAACTATTTACACTTTTTTTTTTTAATATTTTTTCAAAAAAATATAAATATATTTTATTAAAAATTTCAATTATTTATATTTTAAATTTTTTGAAAAAGTGTAAGAAATTTCAAAAAACTTACAAATAACTGAAACCAATACAATCCTATAAAATCTAAGTTTTTTGTTTTTTGCCATACAAACGAGGGTACCGAAATTTCTAAAGATTAATGCGCCATTTATTGTCAAACAAAACAGCTCAGATATCTTCTTAATTAAGAAGAGTAGCTACAACGAGAATTAACTTTATTGTGTGCTGCTAATGCCATTAGGGTAGTTGCCTAATCGTCAAATCAGAACAGTTGATGCATCGTCTTCATTATCCATTATCATTCCTTTAGGACCGCACTACGGTATGCTGACGCATAAATGCATCACAACTGTAACCACACAAATTTCAGTGTTTATTGAGAAAGTAAAACCGGTTAATGGCCCTGTATTTTCGTTTAGGCTGGAGATACCAAGTTGCGCAGATACAAGCCCACCAATTTTGCACCTTTTGTTCAACCTGGCCCATTTTCATTTTATTTGTACAGATATTACTCTTTTTTGTGACGTAAAATAGTAAGCTTTCAAGTGGTAAATGTATATTCAATACTGAAATAAATATTTTCTAAAAATATACTTATGTTAATACTAATATTGATTATTTTTATTATTATTATTAGCA
>CATIWR010269915.1:0-11131 GCA_949677035.1 Omphalea diandra | reverse complement strand
ATAATATATTTAATGCCTTCTTTATATAATTACAGCGTAAAATAACAAGAAGATAAACCAATAAATTTTTACTAAAAAACTGAATCAATTACAACTCATTTTATTCACATGAAAATTTTGTAATTGAAAATGGACAATATTATTAGAATTTTATGTGGGCTAATATTAATTATTGGTTTATTTTAATTTTTTATAAAACGAATTGAATAATATAGTTTATTAATTAATGGGTAAACTCAATTAAATTGTAATCAAATGAGTTATGAGCTTATAACACTTTTAGTTGACCGATATAGAAAACGGTTATGTATAAGCCTAATTTAATATGGATCTGTGATAAGTGAGCCGGTTAAATTTATTTTAAATACGTTAAATCTTTCCTCTTGTTTTCTAACCCTAACCCTATTCTCTACACTAATTTATAACCGTATTAAAAGAAAGTCAAGGATGAGAAGACTTAGTTCTCGATTTTTATTATTGTAATATATTTTTTTGAGTTTAATTACAGTGATTGAATGTATGACTTAAAACAATTTCGGATCTAATCGCAAATAGATATGAAATTCATTTTCGCTTAACTATTTATTGATGTTCTAAATTCATGTACTAGATCTTGAATAAATTTTTACAAATATGACTTTCTATTTTCCATTTAGAGGAGTGCATTTTGTTTAAGAAAAATTAATACATTAGTATAATCAAATAATTTGAAAAATTAATTATAATTTATGTCATAATAATATTATAATAGCAGACATGTAATCTCTAGTTGGCTATCGTTTAACCATTAATTCTTTTATTTGGAAATGTTTATAGGAAAATAAATTAACTTCCCACATGAAAATCCAACATTAGACCGTTCAGCCGAACAGTAATGGGAAAGCGATTTCACAAAATTCCCCGCTAGAAGTTTTGGATGCCTCGAAACTCAGTGACAGTCTCTGTCCATCGAAGCACTAACGCAGATGAAAACTCCCATTCACTTAATATATATATTTTTGTAGTACATACAATGCACGTGATAATAATATAATAAAGTAAATACTTAAGCCTTCTCTTTGCTTTTACTTTCTTAATTGTTGATAGAACTTTGTAACTTAAACTATTAATTAATTTCTCATTCTGTTAAAGATTTATTATTTATTAAATTAAACATCTTTACTTTTTCAATAGATGAAATTAAAATATTTTCTTATATTAAATTTAAAAATTTTAATGCAAATGTGACAAAATTATTAGAAATAAAAATAATTGAATTCTTTACCCATGTACTACCATTTAAATCAAATCTCTACGTTTTTTTATAATTAAAATATAATTATATGCTTTATGTCAAATAATTAAAATTTTTATTTCAATATTCACCAAATGTAAACAAAAATTAAAATAAATTGTTAGAATTTTTTTTAATGTGAGCTATTATTAATTATGAGTTTATTTTAATTATTTATAAAATAGACTGAATAATATAATTTATTGATTTGTGGGAAAGTCCAATTAAAATGTGATCAATTAAGTTATGGGCTTGTGACACATTTGTGGACCGATATGGAAGACGGTCAGTATAGGCTTATTTTAACATGGATCTATGATGGGTGGACCTATTAAAATTATTATAAATAGGCTAGTCCTCTCTCCTGCCTTCATAATGTTTGACAACCCTAGTTGTTACACCTATCGTAGCCGTCTTGTGAGAAAGTTAAGGAGAGGAAGACTTAGCTCCTTTTTTCAACTCTTTTGATATGTTATCCGAGTGTTCTATTTTCAGTGATCGAAATAATGAAGCTGAACAATTTGAGATCCAATGCGTAAAGAGGTATGCAACTTGTTTCCGCTTTCAGATCTACTGCGCAAACAAGTATGCAATTTTGTTTCTGAAAAAATCATGAATGGTGTTCTAAGTTCATGTACTAGATCCTGAATTAAATTCTTACATGTGGTATCAGAGCTTGTAGGTGGTATATGATTTAGAATCCTAGATATTTTGTGTTATTAATAAAAAAAAAAAAAAGGTATTACTTTGATAATCGACTGTAACGCTTTGCTATATATTTGATTTGCTTCTACCAACAAAAGCTGTTCCTGTAGCTCGGACGATTGTTGAGGAGTTTTGATTGTTAAAGGTCGCAGGTTCGAACTTCCATTGCCCATTCTTTTACTTCTTTTTTTTTCTTTCTTTTTCTTTTCTCCTCTTTTCTTTCTTTCTTCAAACCACCGAGATCACAAGTTTCCCTTCGCTCTCTCCCTTCATCGTATCGAAAAAAAAAAAAAAGAAGAATCATGCCAAGAAGAGTGAGGCGTCTGGGTTTTGTTATGTTAATGATATTGTGTTAGGGATTCTCGAGTTGCTCAAGGTTCATAGGCGTGTTCTGTAAGTTGATATTGACGTCCATCATGGAGATGGTGTTGAGGAGGCATTCTATACTACTGACAGGGTCATGACAGTGTCCTTTCATAAATTTCGCAATTTCTTTCCTGGAAACAAGATGTTTATTTTTGGCATTATGGCTTGTTTTTTTTTTTTTTGTTCCCTTGTTTCAACAGTAAGGTTAGTCATATTTCTTTAGTCTTCTCTGGCCCTCTATCTAAAATTGCTATTTTGGCACCCAAAAGCTCCCGTGGGACTGGGGAAAGGCAATAACAGAACATGATAAAAAAAAAAAAAAAAAGAGAAGAAACGGAGGAAGCGCCACCTCAGCAGAATGAGATTAAGATAAACCCAGAAATCTTAGAATCTTATGATCCCTGGATGTTAGCTTCTCATAAAATTGGGAGAAATTGTAGGAGGAAAGCCGGTAATGGTGTGAGTAGTTAACTATTAAAGACCATTAGGGAAACTAAGCAGGATAAGGCAGGACCACGTTCCTTAAAAGAAGAAAATTCTGGATTTTCTGTTTTGAAAGATAATGATCTTGAAGAGTATGATGAAGAGTGGGCTGAGTTATGGGCTTTAGGTCTGATGAGTTGAGTTATTGGTCTTCTAATAATGGGCCTCTGTTTCTCATTAACCTTGGCGCAGCCTATGGCTAGTAGGCCTGGATGAGGCTTGCAGGCTGACCATACCCTTGTCGGGCTTGAGTGGGAAAGCAGGCCCTTGGGCTTGCCAAATGGATATGAAGCTTAAGAAGAAAAAAGAAGTGGAGGAACGCAAGCTGTGGGTTTCTATAACCCACAACCTCAGGGCCTCCCAGACTTGGTCTTAGCCGACTGGACTAAATAAATTGCTTGTTTATTGTCTATGCAGACAAATATTTAGATAGCAGTCTTACATTCATACACCTCATGATATATTTTAATTTTATTTTCAATAATTATTAATATATATATATTAATATATTAATATTTAGGTGGTTTATATACATAGTTGATTATCTATTTATTATTTAGTGACATTGACCTTGTGATAAAAATTAAATAAATAGATAATAAATATTTGTTTTGCATATATATGAGAAAATTATTATGTGTTTAAAATTAAGGTTTATTGTGTTTGATATTTTGTGTATTTTTTGGAAATATATATTTGCTTTAGTATGTATTTTAATTGGGCTATTATAAATCTTTAATTAAAAATAATTTTATTAGTTGATGTGGGTGTTACCGTCAAAGTAGGACATTTATTGAAATTCGTAGAATTTTTTTTTTATTTTTGCGAAGAGATAATTTCAAATCTATGTATTTAATAACCTGCCCAAATAGGGTTATTATATACATTGATTTTGGGAGAGCTTGTTGAAATGAAAAAAAAAAAATCCAAATTAATGTATATAATGACCTGCCTAAAGGGGGTTATTAGAAGCATTAATTTTGGGAGTGCTTGTTCAAATGAAAATTTCAAATTAATGTATATAATAACATACCCAAATGGGTTATTAGATGCATTGATTTTGGGAGGGCTTGTTGAGATAAAGAGAAAATTCCAGATTAATGTATATAATAGCATGCCCAAAAAGGGTTATTAGATGCATTTATTTTGGAAGGGCTTGTTGAGATGAAACTATTTGTGCTTAGAGTTGCATTAGTCTAGAGAGTCTGTCTGCCCAAAGGGGATAGATTTCTCGAAACTGGTGTGAACTTGATTGTGAGCTTCATAATTATAAATTCTATTACATGTACATGTTCTGCCCAAAGGGGAATATGTAATGATGCCAGAATTTTCTAGAGTGAGTAAATTATAAATTTATTTTTGTATATAGCCCAATTCTAATACATGCTCTTGTTTTGTATAATCAGTCTCCTTTAGTTTCAATAATAGTACTGTAACTGTTGAATTTTTAACTAGCACAAACTTTAAGAGGTGGAAATAGGACATTCAGTTTATTTTGGGACTGAGTGAGATAGAATATGTGTTTTATGATGATGAGTCTACTAAACCCACCTGTGATAGTAATATCGAAGAAAAAGAATTACATGCCAAGTGGGAGAGATCGAACTGTCTCAGTTTTATGGTTATGAGAGAAACTATTCCTAGATCCCTTAGGAGTAGTTTGCCCACTGATGTTACAGCCAAATTTTTATTGCTACTGTAGAAAATAGATACTTTGTATCTTATAATGTTGAGGCTATGACGCTTATGAGTCAGTTGGCTAATATGAAATACAACCATAGTGGGAGTGTAAGGGATTATATTCTAAATATGATTCATCTTCACACTAAACTTAGGGGTCTTAAATATATCAGCTTGACATTGGAATCTAGATTTTGTCTAGTTTTGGAGAACACCTTTTATGTTTCATTTTTTATGAGAAATTTAGTTTTTGTTTCTATTTTGGATAAAATTGGATGTCATTTTATTATTGGTAATGGAAGAACCAATACGTTTTTTTTAGATTCTAAATTGATCGGTAAATGAGTTTTATTCGATAATCTATATAGATTGTGTTTGGATGATGCAAGAGATTGCGAACATTCTTGTGAAGCTAATGTTGTGGCTAAACGATCCTTAATTGAAGAAAAAATTTTTTCATTGTGGCACAAACATTTAAGTCACATATCTAGAGAAAGAATTAAAAGACTAGTGAAAGATGATATTCTTCCTTCTATTGATTTTAAGGATCTAGATGTTTGTCTGGATTGTATAAGGGGTAAATTGACTAAGAATAAAAAGAAAGGTGTTAATAGAAGTTCAGATCTTCTGGAGATTATCCAAACTGGTATTAGTGGACCTTATTCACCCAATATTTGTGGCAATAAATATTTTATTACTTTCATTGATGTTTTTTCTCGTTATAGATATTTGTACTGGATAAAGGAGAAATCTGATGTCATTGAGATGTTTAAAATTTTCAAAATTGAGGTAGAGAAATACTTAGACAAAGTCATTAAAATTGTGAGGTATAATCGAAGGGTGAATATTATGGCAAATATAATGAGATTGGGCAACATATGAGAGAGTTTGCCAAATATTTGCAATAGTGTGGAATAGTTGCCCAATATACCATGCCTCGTAGTTCTGAACAGAATGGTGTCGCTAATAGGTCAGCAATTCTAGATGATTATGAGGTTTATCTTGGTGAATGTGATTATAATATAGGTCATGTTATTGATCATGTATCTTATGATGAGGCTGTTCATAGTATTTATTCTGAATTCTAGATTGATGTTATGAAAGATAAGATGACATCAATGAGTCATAACAGAGTTTGGAAACTAGTGTAACTTCCTTCTAATAATAAACCCATAGGTTGCAAATGGGTATTCAAAACCAAGAAGGATTCTAAAGGAAAGGTTGAAAAATTTAAAGCCAGATTGGTTGCTAAGGGGTTTACACAGCGTTAATGTGTTGATTATAATGAGACTTTTTTCCTCTGTTTTCCTCTAAAGATTCCTTTAGAATAATTATGGCCTTGGTTGCTCATTTTGTTTTAGAATTGTATCAAATAGATGTCAAGACGACATTCTTAAATGGTGATTTGGGTGAGGAAGTTTGTATGGTCCAATCGGAGGGTTTTAAAGAAAGTGGTAAAGAACACTTAGTTTGTAAGCTAAAGAAATCTATTTATGGTCTCAAACAAGTTTCATGTCAATGGTATCTCAAATTTGATGAGATAATTACTTCACTTGATTTTACAGAGAACAAGATAGATCAGTGCATTTGTCATAAGATCAATGGGAGTGAATTTATATTTCTTGTTCTCTGTATTGATGATATTTTGTTGGCTAGTAATGACATGAGGATGATTTGTAAAACTAAACAATTGCTCTCTAGAACTTTTGATATGAAAGATCTTGGAGAGACATCTTTTATCTTGGGTATTGAGATTCTTCGTGATTGATCTCGTAATTTATTAGGTTTTTCTCAAAGGGCCTATATTGATCGTGTGCTCAGTAGATTCAATATGCAATCTTACAAAGGTTGTGATACTCCTGTGGTGAAAGGAGATAAATTTAGTATTGAGCAATGCCCTAAAAGTGATATAGAGAAATATACCATAGATAATAATCCTTATACAAGTGCAGTTGGCAGCTTGATGTATGCCCACGTGTGTACAAGACCAGACATTGCATACATTGTCAGTGTTCTTGGTCGATATCTTTCTAATCCTAGATGGGATCATTGGATAGCTGTTAAGAAAGTGATGAGATACTTGCAAAAGACAAAGGATTATATGTTGGTTTATAGGCGTATGAATGATGTTGAAGTGGTGGGGTATTCAAACTCTGATTTTGCAGGCTGTCAAGATGATATGAAATTCACTTTAGGTTATATTTTTATGCTTGCTGGTGGTGTTGTTTCGTGGACAAGTGTTAAACAAACACTTACTACATCTTTTACTATGCAAGCTAAGTTTATTGCATGTTATGGTGCTAGTACACAAGCTATATGGTTGAAAAATTTTATTTCTGGTTTGCTTATAGTTGATTCTATTGCTAGGCTACTTCGAATCTATTGTGATAATAATGTGGTTGTGTTCTTCTCTAAGAACAATAAAAGTTCGAGTGGTTCTAAGCCTATGAAGATTAAATATCTTGCAGTCAGAGACTTAGTAAACAAATGAGACATTATGATTCAGTACATTAATACTGATTTAATGTTAGCTGATCCTCTAACCAAATGACTCAGACCCATAGTTTTCAAGAAACATGTTTGTGATAGGGGTGTTGTGGAGTCTTTTGATGTATTTGGTTAGTGGGAGCTTTGAGCTTGTGATTGAATGTCTAAGTCAAATAATTTTGCCACATTGTTTATTCATATATATTTTTTTATATGAATTGAATGCTTTGTGGTTGTTTGTTATGCGTATGTGCACATTATATATATATATATATATATATATATATATATATATATATATATATATATATATAACATGTTATGATTTGTGGTTAATATGCTTAAGACTGGTGTGATTATCTTAAGCAGAGTTGGTTTCCAATTGTGTTTTTGGAAACAAAGTCTAAGGCATTATGATTGTATTTTCAAATGGAAATAACAGCCTTATTGTGAAGTCTTGTGAATTTTTTTTGCTCGTTTGAGCATGTGTGAAAGATAAATGTTTGGAGGACTGACAAGAAAATAGTGTATTAATCACATGGGGCGCTATTTTCTTGCTACATTGCCATATCGGAATTCAGGTTGGTTAAGTTGTCAATATTTGTGACTATGGATTGGTACTATGTCAATAAAGGACATAATTACTGTCATGATCCGATATTGATAACTTAATGTGGACATGATTGTGTTTGAGATGTCACTTTATCAATAAACTATATGTTTTCTAAAATTGTGTGGCCACACTTGAGTTTAAAGTATTAAGTACGAGAGTCGTTTTCGAAATGATTTGTTTTTAAAACATGAAAACGTCATAATTAATATTGCCCAAGTGGGAGAATGATAGAATTTTTTTAATGTGGGCTAATATTAATTATGAGTTTATTTTAATTATTTATAAAATGAACTGAATAATATAGTTTATTGATTTGTAGAGAAGTCCAATTAAAATGTGATCAATTAAGTTATAGACTTGTGACACTTTTGTGGGCCGATATGGAAGACGGTCAGTGTAGGTCTATTTTAACTTGAACTTGTGATGGGTGGGTCTGTTAAAATTATTATAAATAGGCTAGGTCTTCTCTCGTGCCTTCATAATATTTGACAACTCTAGTTGTTACACTCATCGTAGCCATCTTGTCAGAAGGTCAAGGAGAGGAAGACTTAACTCCCTTTTTCAACTCTTCTGATATGTTATCCGAGTGTTCTATTTTCAGTGATCGGAATAATGAAGCTGAACAATTTGGGATCCAATGCGTAAAGAGGTATGCAACTTGTTTCCGCTTTCAGCTATACTGCGCAAACAGATATGCAATTTTGTTTCCAAAAAAATCATGAATGGTGTTCTAAATTCATGTACCAGATCCTGAATTAAATTCTTACATAAATTACTTATTTGAAAGGAAGCCTCATAAATTATATATGTCTAAATTTTATATAATTAAATTTAAGTATATCATATGAAAAAAAAAAAAAAGTGGCGCTACTTTAAATTTTCATAAATTTTAACTCAATTTTATAAAAAAAAAATCCAAAAATTATGTGTTTATAATATATGCGATGCATAGGACTCAGTACCATCGCAATTCTTTATACACACACTGATATCGCAACACCTCTTTACCAAATCAATTTTGATATAACACATAATACGACAATAATAAAGAAACATTTAATTTATAGTAAAAAAAATTTATTAACAAATTCAAATTCAAATTTATTTAATTTTTTAATGTAAATTATTTTTCAGTCACTTTACAACTTGAAATACGAGCTTTGAATTGATTTATTCAGTTAATTAATTAATCAGACAAATCCTAATTAATTATTTCAAATAAAAATAAGATAAAAATGTAAACTTTGTTTGGAAAAAAAAACCTTAAAAAGTTTTAAGAATTCACACTCGATTCTAGGGATAATATTCAAATATTGAAGGTCTAATGAATACAAGAAAACACAATCAAAACAAGGGAAAAAAATCAACTATAATACAACTTATATTCAATATAATTAATGAGATTGGAAAACTCCACATTCAAAGAAAACATTCATCAAATTTACCATATTTTGACAATAGCGTATAATTTCCATGTTTACTTGAATTGCATATAGTTTGATAATATATTTATTCAATTTAATAAAAGAAAATATGAAGCAAAAAATAAATTAGATGAATATTTATAACATCAATTAAAAAAAATTGCAGATTATAACTGATAACAAAAAAAAAAAAAGGAAATGAGTGTAAGAATCTAGCTGTAGATTTTGATTTATTTGGTTTGATTTCTATTTATCCTAAGTCAATTTGTTTGGTTTTAGCTAATTTGCAAGTGAACATTTAATAGCTTTAACGATAAAAAAAATTTAATTTTTCAGTTTTTTATCATATTTAAATATTTTAAAATAGTTAGTTGTACTAAAAAATGACTATACTTGTGTTGATTATACTCAATATCAAAGTTGAGATTAAACACTTATATCATTTGCTAAAATTATTCTTATGTGGCTGTTGTGTTATGGGTTTGAGTCTGCCATATTGGGAGCCCAATCCATCTAAATAATAGACTTCCAAAGACAATTATTATTGAGGAGATAACTTTGCACGCAGGGAAATTATCTATATGTGAATAGAAGGACATGTACATTTTTTGCTAAAAAAGGGGGAAAAAAAACTCCCAACATACACAGAAAAAAAAACTTTTTGCAACTGTAATTGAATTTAGGCTGTGAAATCAAAGAAATTTTCATCTGTGATTTTTCCACTATCAGTAATAGAGGCATTCAATTTATTTTTTTGCTACAATAAGTATTGAATTATTTTTTTATCATAATTAATTCACTTAATTTAATTTTCAACATTGGTATTAGAGCCTTCTTTGCTTGTATTTTGATTAAATTTGTGTAAAAATTTACATAGCATATATTTTCATTACATAATATATAAGTATTTTTGTTTAGTTTGATCGATTTACAATTGTTATTGATTTAAATGGAATTAGGCCTTGATTTTTTAAATGAACAATGTTCTGATATCCAACAGTATGCATGTAAAATTATAGTCTCAGACTAATTCTAGTTTGTGAGAAATCGAAGTTTAAAGTTTCTACAATTGATAATTTTGGTGAATTTTTCTGCGAATTGTGTGTTTATTTTTAGTTTGATTTATTGGCATAATTCGATAGTGCATCTCACAAGTTTTTTTTTTATTATTATTATTATCATATATGGCTTTTCGTGAATTCAAGTTTCATAGCCCAAGTAATTGCACTTTGAAAATTCTATGAACTAAACTGAACAAAGGTTGAAAATTTAGCGACTATCTGAGAAGGAAGTCGATTAACAAAGCCTTCTAGACACTTTCAGTCTCGCCTTCATTTGTTGTTTGTTCACATGCTACAACAGAGGTATTTTTAGGTAAAACTAATTTAACCATCGAACTTGTAGGCTCTAAAAACATAGAACCGAAATAAAACTTTGAGACCCAAAAAACCACATACGGTGGTGCGTGTATGTCACGCGCCACCCTTAGCTTGTGGGGCCCTGAGCATGTAGCATGTGAGCCGCAAGCCAGGGCTAGACAATGTGTCATCTAGTTCATGCCCAGGAAACAAAGTGTCTCCCCTAGAAACACATTTTTTTCTCTGATAAAAAAAAAAGAAAATATTAATAGGCGTGTACATGACATTTTTTATTTTTTTTTCTAAATTTATATTTTTCATCATCCTAATTTTCTGGAATGTTAAAATTAATTTTTAATATGTAAAATTAAATTTTTTATGAATATATATGTGTTAGAAATTTAATACAATTGATAAAAATTATTTTTGAGTCTCATAAAATTTTGAAAATTTTTTCGTAAATAATTTGTAGTCCAATGAGTTATTATAACATAACAATTTGATTAATTTTTTAAATAATTGTAAATTATGTGCTTGATTACTTATTTTTGCTTGTTTAGTTTCTGTATTTGTTACAAAAAATTATGATAATCATTGTAAAGACTTTCAAAGTAATTAGAATTAGGAAATAAAGGAATAAAGTACGAGGGATGATTAAAAATTTAAAAAATCTTCTGACCATTTCCTCATATGACAATATAACTCATATGATGAATCACATTGTTAATATTAATAACAAGAT
>CATIWR010269913.1:0-40222 GCA_949677035.1 Omphalea diandra | reverse complement strand
AAAAGTGTTAAACAAACACTTACAACATCTTCTACTATGCAAGATGAGTTTGTTGCGTGTTATGGTGCTAGTACACAAACTATATGGTTAAAGAATTTTATTTCTGGGTTGCTTGTGGTTGATTCTATTGCTAGGTCATTTTGTATCTACTGTGATAATAATGTTGTGTTCTTCTCTAAGAACAATAAAAGTTCGAGTGGTTCTAAGCATATGGAGTTTAAATATCTCACAGTTAGAGACTTAATAAAGAAAGGAGACATTGAGATTCAATAAAGAAAGGAGACATTGAGATTCAGTATGTTAGTACTGATTTAATGCTAGCTGATCCCCTAGCCAAAGGACTCAGACCCATAGTTTTTAAGAAACATGTTTGTGATATGGGTGTTGTGGAGTCTTTTGATGTGTTAGGTTAGTGGGAGTTTTTGTGCTTGTAATTGTACGATCAAGTTAAATAATTATGCTACATTGCTTATTCATATTTATTTATATGAGTTGAGTGTTTCGTAGTTGTTGATTTTGCGTATGTGCACATTTTATATATAGCATGCTATGAGTTATGCATGGTGTGCTTAAGATTGGTGTGATTGTCTTAAGCTATGTTGGTTTCCAATTGTGTTTATGAAAACAAATGCTAAGGCATTGTGGTAAATATGCTTAAGACTGGTGTGATTATCTTAAGCAGAGATGGTTTCCAATTGTGTTTCTGGAAACAAAGGCTAAGGCATTGTGATTGTATTTCCAAATGGAAATAACAGCCTTATGGTGAAACCTTGTCACAGGCTAAGGCATTGTGATTGTATTTCCAAATGGAAATAACAGTCTTATGGTGAAGTCTTGTGAATTTCTCTTACTCATTTGAGCATGTGTGAAAGAGAAATATTTGGAGGACTGACAAGAAAATAGTGTATTGATCACATGGGGCGCTATTTTCTTGCTACACTGTCATATCGGAATCCAGGTCGGTTAAGTTATCAATATTTGTGACTATGGATTTGTACTATGTCAATAAGGGGCATAACTACTGCCATGATCCGATATTGATAATTTAATGTGGACAGGATTGTGTTTGAGATGTCACTTTATCAATAAACTATATGTTTTCTAAAAATTATGTGGCCACACTTGAGTTTAAAGTATTCGGTCCGAGAGTCGTTTTCGAAAATGTTTTCTTTCTTAAAATATGAAAACGTCATAATTAATATTGCCCAAGTGGGAGAATGTTGGAAATATTTTTATGTGGGCTAATATTAATTATGGGTTGATTTTAATTATTTATTAAAACGAACTGAATAATATAGTTTATTGATTGTGGGTAAGCCCAATTAAAATGTGATCAATGGAGTTGTAGGCTTGTGACATCTTTTGTGGGCCGATATGGAAGACGGTCAGTGTAGGCCTATTTTAACATGGACCTGTGATGGGTGAGCCTGTTAAAATTATTATAAATAGCCTAGGTCCCCCTCTCCTGCCTTCATAACAGAAAACCCTAGTTGTTATACCCATTGTAGCCGTCTTCGAGAAGGTCAAGGAGAGAAAGATCTAGCTTTCTGTTTTCAACCGTTCTGACGAATTTTTTCAAGTGCTTTATTTCAGCATTCGGGATTATGGCTCAAAATAATTTGGGATTCAATGCGGAGACAGGTACGCAAATTTGTTTCTGTTCAGTAATTAAATGTTGGTGTTCTATAATTATGTACAAGATCCTACAAATTAAAATATGTACAACATGAACTAAAAAACTTTACCCGACAAGAAATTTGCATGTCTCAAATTTGTGAATCACATTATATTCGAACCAAAAATCCATCAAATTGGCCTTTATAGAATATATTTTCAAGCTAATGGCATCAGAAAACATTATTCTAGGTTGTATATTATTATTCATTTTATGTACATAAAAGACCTATTTATGCATAAATCTCAAATAGTTTATAATGGAAAGAGAAAAAGTCTAAAAAATTTAAAATAGACGGTAATAATACCTAAAGATTTATGGAGATTGTCGTTCATGAACTCAAGCCCTCTTAGTATGTAGCCGTAATCATTCTAAGGCCTCCAACTACATGAATGGACATAGCTTTAACAAAAATTTAAAGGCATTAAATATTCCTCATATTTCAATTTAATCAAATCTATTTTTAAAAAATAATAAATTTGTAATTAACATATAATTTTTTAAAATTCCTAGAAATTAATACTGATATTTTTAATTGACATAAAAATATTGAGTTTCAAGATTTTCCTCTTAAAATTAATCTCACATATTTTAAAAATTCTAAGATAACATATAGAGCATTCTGAATAATAAGAGTGGACCTAGTTAGATTGATGAAAGCGCTAAAAATATTTCAATCTAATTGAAATATTTGGGTGTCCTCATTGATTGCTGGCTTCCAATCCTTTTACTGAAAATATAGAGCATTCTTATAATAATAATAAAAAATCATCAAACCGCCACTGGAATCACTATTGGAAGATCACTGGACGACCATTGATCACTAGGTTGATGACTAAAAACTACATTTCCTATATTAAACATTCATTTTGATGTCAAAGAATTTATTGGTAGTGGTAGTGAAGAAGTCTAACTCTTTTCCATTTGTCCGAAATGAACATTTAGATTCAAAATAATAAAAAATTATTTTATTCACTACCAAAGCTACAAGTTAAATTAGAAGATCTATGAATTGTTGAAATAAATTATCTAGTAATTAGACCAAGTCTCCTAGAATTCTTATTTATTTTCAGTTTCTAGTTGTCCTATTCTTTAGGTGTTTAGTTGCTTTATTTCCTACAGATTTTGTTACCTGAGATAATGGGATTTTCTGTTTTGTATTGGCCTATATAAAGGCATTAACAGTCATGAATAAACGTATGTAGAAAAAGCATTTTTCAGTTAACATTGGTATCAGAGCAACACAAGTGTGTGTGTTACAGCAGTAACATGTGAGACAAAGAAAAATAAGAGTGAGAGAGAGTAAACACTAAAAGTGAGGTTTGAGTATTTTATTTTACAGCAACAAATTAAGCATTCAATAGCAGCAATGACAAATGAGAATTTCATTCAACCCTTAATTCCTTGCTTTGATGGTCATTATGATCAGTGGAGCATGTTGATGAAAAATTTCTTGAGATCGAAGGAGTACTGATAAGTCATTTCGAATGGAATTCTTGAACCAACAAGTGGTACAACAGTGTCAGATGCACATAAAACAGAAATTAAAGGTTTGAAGTTAAAGGATCTCAAGGCAAAGAACTATCTATTCCAAGATATAGATCGTTCAATCTTGGAGATAATTCTCTCCAAGGACAATTCCAAGCAAATTTGGGACTCAATGAAGAAGAAGTTTCAAGGTTCAACAAAAGCAAAGAGGCAGTAGCTTTAGTCACTTCGTCAAGAATTTGAATTACTCTGGATGAAGTCGGGAGAGTCAGTTTTTGATTTTTTCTCAAGGACAATGGCAATTGTCAGTAAGATGCGAGTTAATGCTGAAAAGATGGAAGATGTGACTGTGATCGAGAAAATTCTTCGCTCAATGACACCTAAGTTCAATTATGTGGTACGTACAATTAAAGAATTTGGACCTTCTTTGACTTGATGAATTGCAGGGATCTCTATTAGTTCATGAGTTAAAAATGAACAATCAAGATAAAAAGGAGCAAGCATTGTTAACCTACTCCAATAATTATAAGAGAGGAGGTCGAAGGCGTGGACAAGGCAGAGGCATAAGCAATAATGATGGTCGGGACTTGCATCAACAACAATCTCAAGTTGATAACACTTTCATATTTTAAGGTAGAGGAAAAGTAAGAGGCAGAGGAAGAGGACATGGAGGTCACCAACTAACAACTGAAAACTCAAAGTTAGTAGACAAATCGAAGATTAAGTGCTATCGATGTCATAGGTATGGGCACTATCAAAATGAATGCAAAACTGATTTGTCTAAAGAGAATGGAGAAAAATTGAATTTTGTAGAAGCACACAAGGAGATATCTTTGTTGATGGTTTGTAATACTAAAGAAGAAACCAACAAGCATGTGTGGTACCTAGACACTGGTTGCAGTATTCATATGTGCGGTGAAAAATCAACCTTCTCCAAGTTGGATGAGTCATACAAAGATGATGTGAAGTTTGGTGACAACACTAAAGTTTCAGTTACAAGAAAAGGGCAGGTAACTACACGAACTAGAGGGAATAATTTGCATATAATCTCTAATGTCCTTTTTGTTTCAGATTTGAAGACCAACTTGTTAAGTATTGGTCAACTACAAGAAAAAGGTTATGAGATTAGAATCCAAGGTGGAATGTGTCGCATTCTTGATGATAAATAGGGACTGATTACTCAGGCTCAAATGACAGCAAACATGATGTTTCCTCTTACCTAGACAATGTTCCTCAAATTTGTTTCTCTACCAGACTTAAAGATGAAGCTTGGCGATGGTACTTTCGATATGGTCATTTCAATTTCAATGCTCTGAAAACACTCTAACAAAAGAATATGGTGAATGGCCTTCCAATGTTCTCAACTCCAACTGAAGTATGCGAGGAATGTGCTATTAGCAAACAACACAGAGATCCTTTTCCTTAAGGAAAAGCCCAAAAAGCAAAAAAGTTATTGCAAATTGTGCACTCTGATCTTTGTGGGCTGATAAATCCTATTTCCAATGGAGGTAAACGATACATCATTACTTTCATTGATGACTTGAGTCAAAAAATTTGGGCTTATTTTTTATAGGAAAAATAAGCCTTAGATGCTTTCAAAATCTTCAAAGCAATTGTTAAGAAGGAAGCAGGATGTCCAATCCAGGTGTTGCGTACAAACCATGGTGGAGAATTTAACTATCATGAATTTGCAGAATTTTGTGACACATATGGCATCAAATTCAATTTACAACCGCCTACTCGCCATAACAAAATAACATATGTGAAAGAAAGAACCGGACACTTCTAAACATGGTGAGAAGCCTACTGAAAACAAAGAAAGTCCCAAAGAATTTTTGCCAGAAGCTGTCAGCTGGAGCATGCACATTCTGAATAGAAGTCTAACATTAGCAATTCAGAATATGACACCAGAGAAGGCTTAGAGTGGTCATCAACCAGCAGTTGATCACTTCATAATTTTTGGATGTGTAGCTTATGCCCATATTTTAGATGAGAAAGGCAAAAAATGTGTCTTCTTTGGAGTGAATGATCATTCTAAATCTTACAAGTTATACATTCCTAACACCAATAAGATTATCACTAGCCGTGATGTAATTTTAAAGATAATTTTTGGGAATGGAATGAGCGTGATGTTAAGCAAAATACACCTGTAAATTTTAAAGATGGCAAAGAATAACTTGTCAAACATACAGAGTAACAGCCTGTGACACATGATGAACCAACACATGATTCATTTGCAACTACCATGACTTCACACCCATAAAGGGATAGAAGAAGACCTACATGGATGGTTGATTATAAAGTAATGGGAATTAATACAACTGAAGACACGCTGACAAATTTTGCTTTGTTTTCATATTGTGATCCCCTAACCATTGATGAAGTTGTTCAACATTCAACATGGAAAAAGGCTATGAATGATGAGATTGCATCCATTGAAAGAAACAAAACATGGGAGCTGACTGAACTTCCTGAGGGACAAAAAACTATTGGTTTAAAATGGTTGTACAAATCAAAATTGAATCAAAATAGAGAGGTTGACAAGTACAAAGCGAGACTAGTTGTAAAGGGCTATAAGTAAGAATTTGGTGTTGATTACAAATAAGTTTTTGCTCCAGTTACAAGGCTGGACACTATCAAACTTATGGTTGCAATTGTTGCTTAAAATTCATGGCCAATCTTTTAGCTGGATGTGAAATCAACCTTCTTACATGAAGAATTAGAGGAGCATGCATCTGTTGATCAACCTTTGGGTTATGTTAAAGTAGGAGATGAGCATAAGGTGTATAAATTAAAAAAGGCTCTCTATGGACTAAAGCAAGCCCTACGAGCATGGTATAGTCACATAGAAGCATATTTTTTGAAAAAAAGAATTCAAAAGTGTCCTTATGAACATACACTTTTTATGCAATTTGAAGCTGGTGGAAAAATGTTCATTGTTTATTTGTATGTGGATGATTGAATTTATACTAGGAATGATGAGTTGATAATTGAGCAGTTTAAGATATCTATGATGACTAAGTTTGATATGTTTGATCTTGGTTTGATGCATTACTTTTTTGGGAATAGAAGTTATTCAATCACATGCAGGCATTTTTATTTCTAAAAAAAGATATGTGCAAGACATCTTAACCAAGTTTTAAATGCAAGATTGCAATCCAGTTTGCACTCCTGCTGAGATGGATTTGAAGTTTGTTAAAGATGCTGAAGGCAACAAAATTGATTGCACTTTATACAAGAAAATTGTTGGAAGTTTGATGTATTCAACTGCAACAAGACTAGACATTATGCTTGCTATAAGTCTCATAAGCAAATTTATAGAAAGTCCTAGAGAGATGCATCTCATGGCTGTGAAAAGAATTTTGTGGTACTTACAAGGAACTTCAGATTATGGGATATTATGCAACAAAGGAGAAAAATCAGATTTGATTGGATTTACAAATAATGACTATGCATGAGATCAAGATGATAGGAAAAACATATCAGGTTATGTGTTCATAATGGGGTCAGGAGCTATTTGATGGTCATCAAAGAAGCAACCTATAGTTACTCTTTCAACGATTGAAGCCGAATTTGTAGTAGCAGCAACATGTGCTTCTCAAACAGTTTGGTTAAGAAATATTCTTAAAGAGCTTCATTTCAATAAAAAAGGTTTAACTCTTATTTACTGTGACAGCAGTGCAACAATCAAATTGTCCAAGAATTCTATTTTTCATGGCAGGAGCAAACACATTGATGTAAGATACAATTTCTTGCGTGATCTCACAAAGGACAATATAATTGATCTCGTCTATTGCAGAAGTGAGGATCAAGTTTCGGACTTGTTCACAAAGCCTCTCAAACTAAATGCTTTTCAAAAGCTCATTAAATTGCTTGGAGCATGCAATTTGGAAGACTTTGTGCAAGGGAGGGTGCTTTAAAATTATTAAACTTATGTTGAAACGTTAGTTTAAGGGAGGGTGTTGAAATAAATTATCCAGTAGTTAGATCGAGTCTCATAGAATTCTTGTTTATTTTCAGTTTCTAGTTGTCCTATTCTTTAGATGTTTAGTTGTTTTATTTCCTGCAGATTTTGTTACTTGAGATAATGGGATTTTCTGTTTTGTATTAGCCTATATAAAGGCATTATTAGTCATGAATAAACGTATGCAGAAAAAACATTTTCTCATCTTAATTGGGCAGAGCGATATTCTATATGTTGGTCTAATGGATTAATTTAGCAGCTCTTTAACAAAGATAATATTTTATTTTTTAATAGTAATTAAAAGACAAATTTGAGTCGTCAGCATCTTATATGACACAGATAAGTTTGTTTTGCCTCCTCTCACTTCATGAGGTGATAACAGATTTTTTTTAATTATTTACTAATTATTTTTACTTAATTACTTTAAATTAAGGGGATGTTTGATAACCCATTTCAGCACTTAAATTTAAAATTTAAGCACTTATTGCTTTTAAACTTGTTTGATAGCCTTGTTTACTTATTATTTAAAATGTTCAGTTCAGTTAGAATTTTTAACTTATTGCATCGCATCCGTAAAAATATTTCTGTTTTGGTTTCAACTTCAGATCTTACCCTTTTCCAATCATATATTCTTCTTCTACTTATTCCATCTCAATCTCTTGTGAAGAGAGGATGGGCCTGTCATTTACGAAGCTATTCAGCAGGCTATTCGCAAAGAAGGAGATGTGAAACTATTCTGTATAGGCTTAAGCTTGGAGAAATCGTCACCATCCCTACCATCGGATTTAATGTGGAGACTGTGGGTTAAAATTAAAACATCAGCTTCATTGTTTGCGATATTGGTGGTCAAGATAAGATCCGTCCTTTGTGGAGGCATTACTTCTAGAACACTCAAGGTCTTATCTTTGTGATGGATAGTAATGACAGGGTTCAAATTGTTGAGGCAAGGGATGAGTTGCATAAAATGTTGAATGAGGATGACATCCCTTTTATCTTTTATGTTGCCCATGTTCAATTAACTCTTCCAAAATTACAGATTTTGAAATTGCATTGCTTACTGAAACTGAAAGAGTAATGGAAAGATAGTCTGCAATTGTCTCCAAAAAATTTGCTTATGGGATAGCCCGAAGATAAGGAAGCTAGCATTCTCTCTTTTCTGCTTGACAAAGGACAATCCTCTCCTTTCCTTTCTTTAAACATATTGAAATACGTACAAGAAAATAGTAGGAGTTGATTGAGTTAGACCATCCTCAAGCCTAGAGTGTCTGAATTAATATGAAACTTTCAAGATACTCAAAATTACAAAAGCCAATATGAAACTGTGATCAATTACAAAAGCTTTCAATATGCTCAGCAAGTTGTGTGATTGAACTAATATGAAACTTGGACGAAATTTTGTTCAGCATTGACATTTGTCCTTAGCTAGATTGCAAAGTTCATGCATGTATGACAACAAAGCTCTATTTCAATATCTTGGTGGCATTGAGGTAACTTAAGCTTTAGGGCATTTGAAATTTGATTGATTGAATAGTAGATAACTTGTTGGTTTTTGCTTGATAACCTTAAGTTCTAAAGTATGAACGGACAGACTATGAAGTTGTTTGCTAGTGACGAAAACAATTAATGCTTGTTAGGGAATGGAAACTATCAGATATCATTCTATTTTTTTAATATCCTATATTATATAACAAATCAACAAATTCTCTTTAAAAATAATCTCTTTTTTTCATATATTTTATTCATAGCTGTGAAGATACAAATAATCCTACACCTTTGAATTTTAACTTTTTCAATATTTATAATAATTCATGCTTTTTATTTTTATACTGAAAATTACTGTAATTTTATTTTAATATATTAATTTGCACTTTATTTATTTAAAATTATATTAGTGTTTTTAGTTAAAATATTTTAATTCTTTAAGCAATCTTAAATTTTCTTGATTTTGTACAATATTAAATTCTTATGACAAGGATAAAATTGTCACCTAATAATTTTAAGTATTTCAATAATTATAATTATCAAACATATTAATTAAATTCAGAACTTAATTTTCAGTTGCTACCAAATGGCAATAGAATTAAAAAATTTCAGTACCTAAATCATTAAATACTGAAAATGCAACTCTTAAATTTTCAGCACTTAATTTTCAGTTTTACAAAACACCACCTAAGTTAATTACAATTTAACATAACCTAATTATTGAGTAAATATATTTTGAAGTTACATACAACTCCAGTAAGATATAGTACAATTTTTAAAATAAAACTTCCAAAGAAATTTTATCTTCTTGAATTAAAATTAGTTTATTTAGAAATTAATTCAAGATAAAATCTTATTAATTTCAGAAAATTTTGAACAAAAATGTAAATCATATTTACAGTTTTAAAATGCATTCTACATTAAAAGTTTTTAATTTTCATTAAAATTACTATTTACTAAATAAATTTGAAGGTTGTTATATAACTCCACCTGAAGCTGAATCAACATGATTCACTGATCCAAATTTATTAAATCATTCTGCATATTAGAGACCACCTCAAATTTAATTAATGTATAATATATTCAAATTTAATATTAGTAAAAAAATAAAATTTTATAGTTAAAATTTTAAACTAATTTAATTATTGAGATAATTAAATTTATAAAATCTTTAATGATAAGTAATATTGACCCATATAATCGGTATGGAATAAACAAAATAACAAATTCTATATTGTATCAATTTTAATATATATTATTAATTTAATTACATATTATAGTGGATTATTGATATTGTACCGGAATAATATATATAATTAATTTTGATTCTATAATCTATCTTGCATAGTATTTTTCATTTGCTAAATAGTTATATTAGTAATATTTAATGAGTGGAAAATAAATGAATTTTCTAGATAATTACATTTTTTTTTTGGATGGACCATTCGGTATTCTTATATCTTTTTTTATTATGGGACTAACCTTAATTTGAGATGTGTAAGACCATAGGTATGACAAAACTTTCCCTATCGAGTTTTAACGTAGTTGCATATTTAGGGACTCAAACTCGAGATCTCTAGTTACACTAGAATAGCTTGTACCAGCCAATCTATGCACTCGGTGATTTCTGGACAGTTACATTACTGGAAAATCCATAATCATTGGTTTGAAGCATGAATACATATTCCTTAAACATTGCTCCACTTAATGGGGGAATGTAGTCTCTCAAACTAACATGAACTATTTGGAGCTTGAGGTAGAGCGGGCACTCGAGGCCTCATCAAGGCATTGAAGAACACAACACTTCACCCCCAGCACCAATGGCATATCTATCATATATGCTGATGATGATTCAATCCAACGTATAAGAAGCATGGAAGTTGCGCGTTGGCAATTTCTTAAACTATGACATACGATCTGAAACATTTATATGATATGGATTTTTGAAACTAAGCTGCTTTTAGCTTCTCTGATTTCTCTTGGCTAAGATCTTCACGTATAGTATCCCAGTCGGGGAAAAAGGCTTTGAAGACTAAGGAAAAATTGAGCCTGAAAGTAGAAAAAAAAAAAAAAGATTTTAGCTCTTCAAGTAACCAGTCAAGGTGCTCAAGATGCTAGCCTTACCTATTGAAAGCCCAGGAATGTACACCAGCATCCCACCAATCCATATCCTTTGCTGTTAACAAGCTGGTGAAAACAGAATGGAATACTATCTTTCATGCATTAAAAGTCCATATAGTAATTTATTTAGAGCACCCATGCACCCACAAAAAAAAAAAAGATCTGTACCAACAACACTAGAGCACCCACAAAAAAGCATCCGCTCATTGACAAGCTAAGTTACTTAAGATTCCGTTCTGCCTTTAAAAGCAAACAGAATTTATGATCCTATAATACATACTCAAGGCATTGCATACTCTCATGTGAGCATTCTATCCTGCAACATGATTTTGAAAATAATTTAGGCATTGCATGAGAGCTTTTTTTTAGGATAGAAAGGGAACTCAAAAAAGTGATAGAAAGATATGGAATGGAATGTCAATGAGGTTCATTAACTTGATTTTGTTTAAATTTTTTTTTTTCAAAAAAGCAGGTTAATGGATATAAACCATTTTTTACTATTCCATTTTTAACTCCCAATATGGAGAGGTTAAGAAAATATGAATATTTGAGAGTAAATAGATGTATATTTTTAACTCCATTTAGTATTTTTTACATCATAAAAAAAACTCACAAAAATTTGTTAATCTTTATTTTCATTCACATGAAGTTTTCTTTTTCTTTTTTTATTTTCCACAAAAACAAATTGAAGCATCATCACTCCATTCCTCATTTTTCTTTCTTTTTTTTTTTTTGTTTTGTTGGTTTTTTTATATTTCTATTCTATGTTTCTGTCCAAAGGATATACCAATCGTTTTGGATAGAAACATGCCAACGTTGATTGGAAATATTCAGATTAAACTTTACTCAAACAGACCAGCAATGTTTCTTCAAAGCTGAGAATGCAGGGAGTCACAGCAAGTGCCGTAAAGAATGGTATCAACAACTGTGCATCTGCATAGACATAAGAAGTACTACGAATCATAAGCTTTTCAAAAATCAGACACTCTATTGTGTAACCATGAAAATATATACTGTCAAAAGAATATTTGCAAGTTACTATATCCATTTTCCATGTCTTGAATTAACTCCTGATTTGCAGGTGATGGCAATCTGCATTATAACTCAAACTGCCAATACTAGCTACCATAAATATGATAATTTAGCCGCAAGAAACAGCTAAAATTAGTCGGGCGAATCTTTCCATTATTAAACATGTTGAAGTTGAAGAATTAAACACTTCAAATGGTCTTCAAAATGATTGATTGAATAAACGCAAAATTTATATGTGGATTTGACATGATTACATATAGAATACGCCTAGGCCTAAACCAAGCAAAATACAGAAAATCCATGTAGATAAATCCCACCTGGTTAGTGTAGAGCTTTATTAGTGGATTAGTAGTTAAATTAGTTACATGATTAGCATTAGTTACTTTACACGTGTTTAGCTAGTATAAATACTGTTGATGCTTGTAATTAAGAACTAATTTTTTCATTTGTTAATAATACAAATCTTCAGCTTCTTCTCTCAAATTAGTTCTAGAATCTTCATGGTATCTGTAATGCCTAAAATAACTAAAGCTTCTGTTGACTATGTTGGCTCACTTTAATATCCCACATCGGGGAAATAATAAAAACAATGAAGATTTTTTTGTTATAAATAGAGCCTTAATTCATTCAGTTTTATTATCCCAAAATTGTCTACTCATCTTTTAGACAATTTTCAATGTTTCTCCCTCTTTTGTAATATTTCACTTTGTAGTCTTTTTCTTAGTGAAATATAATTTTGTTAGTTTCTAAGGGCTTAGGCATAATTGGCCGAACTTCGTTAAATTTTGGTGTTCTTATTTTTTGTCTTTATTTTTTAATAGTTATTTTGTAGGGTATAGTTGTAGTGATATATTGTGTTATTAAATTACTATTAGAGTAATTCTGTCTAAGGTGGTTGAGTTTTAAGTGGGGCCACTTGTGATCCCTCAAATCTTTCATAGGAATCAACCTATAGTGTGGTATTTCAATATAATCTTTCACTCTCTATCCACAACAATTAGTATCAAAGCCAAAGGTTACTCTTAGTATGCACTGTGGTTGTAGTTTAATTTGATATTCCACATCAAAAAAGATTTCCTTAGGCTAGTTGTATTCCGCTTTAAAGGCTATTGACGAATTTTGTATTCGAAATGAAGAGCTCTTTAAAAATATCCACACCTACACATTGACAGTTTCATCACAGCTCATCTAGGCAAGAACTGTCGTGGCAAATTCAAAATTAGCGGTGAAAATCTTTGATAGCACAAACAATTTCGGTATGTGGCAAAGTGAGGCTCTAGACGCTCTTTTTCAATAAGGTCTAGATATTGTCATTGAAGATGAGAAACCAAATGATGTTGAGGAGAAATATTGGAAGACAGTCAATTGATTGGCATATGGTACAATTCAATCATGCCATTCTAGAGAGCAGAGGTATGCATTCTCGAAAGAAACCTCCACAAGTAATTTATGGAAGGCACTAAAAGAAAATTTTCAGAAAAAAAATTTCTGAAGAAAAGCAGCCAGAATAAGCTTCACGTGAAGAAGAAGTTATTTCGTTTCACCTATGTACCAGTACCACAATGAATGACCGTGTTATCAGTGTCAATCAGTTGATTACTGATCTGGTGAATGCAAATGAGACATTTAAAGATGAAGATCTAGCTCTGATGTTGTTGGGATCACTTCTCGAGGAGTTTGAGTTTCTTGAAACTACTCTGCTTCACGGGAAGGTTACTGTATCTCTTAAAGAAGTATGTGCTGCTTATACAATTATGAACTAAAGAAGAATAATAAAAAGGTCAGTTCTAGTAGAGATGCACAAACTTTGGTAATCCGAGGCCATTTTGCAAAATCAAAGTATAAGAAAGAAGGGGAGATCCAAGTCAAGACCGAAGTTGAGCAAAAATAAGTGTGCCTTTTGTCTATAAAAGGGACACTGAAAGAAGGATTGTCCAAAACTGAGAAATAAGGGCAAGCCCGATAAAGGAAAAGTTGTAGCAAAATCAAGTGTTGCTGAAATTAATGAAACAGTGTCGGACTATTCACTTGCTTACATCATCAAATGGCTCTTATGATGTATGGCTACTAAATTCAACATATAGCTATCATATGTGTCCTAACAATGAATAGTTCTTTGATTTTAAAGAACTTAAAAATGGTGGAGTTGTCTACACAGCAAACAACATCCCTTTGACAACATATAGGATTACTTCGATTCGATTGAGAAATGCGGATGAATCAATCATCATCTTAACAAATGTTTGTAATGTGCTAGAATTGAGCAAAAATCTCATCTCTGTTGGGATCCTAGACTTAAAAAGGTTCGAGGTGATAGTGAAAAATAAAGTGATGAAGATTATCTCTAGTGCACATATGATATTTAAGGGAATTCAAAAGAACAACAATTTGTACCACTATCTGGGTAGTATAGTTACAGGGACAATAACAACAACAACTTCTAAAGATGATCGAGAGTTATAAGCAATCAAGCTATGGCATATGCGATTGTGGCATGTTGAAGAAAAATCCTTGAATTTGCTTGCTAAGCAAGGATTATTGGAAGGAGTGCAAACTTGCAAATTCGACTTTTGTGAGCATTACATCAAAGGGAAGCAAACAAGGGTCAAATTTCGGATAGCAATCCATAATACTGAAGGTATCTTGGATTATGTTCACTCTGATGTTTCAGGTCCCTCCAAAACTAGTTCTTTAGGAAAGAAATACTATTATGTGATCTTTGTTGATGATTTTTCTTGGAGAGTATGAGTGTACATAATGAAGACAAAGGATGAAGTGTTAGACATTTTCCTTAAATGGAAAAAGATGGTGGAAACTCAGACATGCAAAAGCAAATGTCTCTGAACATACAATGGTGGACAATATAAAAGCGTTCCATTTGAGAAAATTTGTGAAAATAAAGGCATTGTCAAACACTTCACTGTCAGATCTACACTATAACAAAATGGTGTGGCAGAACACATGAATCGAATATTACTAGAGAAAGTTAGATGTATGTTATCCAATGCTGGGTTGGGTAAAGAATTTTGGGCTGAGGCTGTAACATATGCGTGTCACCTCATCAATCGTCTACCATCTACTGCTACTGATGGAAAGACGCCATTAGAGAAATGGTTTGGAAAACCTACTACAGATTATGATTCCTTACATATATTTGGTTCCACTGCATACTACCATGTTAAGGAGTCAAAGTTGGATCTAAAAGCAAAGAAAGCATTGTTCATGAGGATCACCTCTAGCATAAAAGACTATTGTCTATGGTGTCCAAAGACAAAGAAAATAGTTTTTAGTAGGGATGTCACCTTTGATGAATCTACTTGTTGAAAAAGGTAGATGTTGAGCAATTAGATGATACTTCCAAGCAGGTAGAGTTGAGAGAATAGTAATCTCTAAAAATGAAGAAGGTGTTGAGACTCATCCTAGTAGGAGATTCTCAAGAAGAAAGAGTTTAAGGACTTCCTCAGCAACTTGAACCAAGTACATCTATAAGGCCAGAGAGGATGCATAGAATGTCTGGTTGCTTTGCTGATATGGAGACTTATAAGAAGACGACAGGATTGTCTGATCACTATATTGATATAATGCCTCATGCATCTCCCGTTGTAGTTGATGACATTCCTACCACTTTTATTGAAGCAGTCTAAAGTTTAGAAGAAGAAAAGTGGAGGATTGCCATGTATGAAGAAATACAATTGCTTCATAAGAATCATACTTGGGAACTTGCTAGTCTCCCAAAGGGAAAGAAAGCAATTAGATGCAAATGGGTTTTTGCAAAGAAAGAAGGATTTCCTGGCCAAGATGATGTTTGATATAAAGTAAGATTGATGGCTAAAGGCTACACTTAGATGGAGGGAATTGATTATAATGAGGTATTTTCTCCAATTTTGAAGCATTCCTCCATTAGAATTTTGTTGGCTTGGGTAGCACAGTTGGTTTAGAACTAGTTCAATTGGATGTAAAAATTGCATTTTTACATGAAAACTTGAAAGAGAAAATCTACATGACTAAACCAGAAGGGTTTAAGGTTGCTAGAAAAGAAAATTTAGTGTGTAAACTTGAGAAATCTTTATACTTGTTGAAGCAATCTTTGAGACAGTATTTCGAGGCAGTGATACAAAAGATTTGACAAGTTTATGATAGAGCAGAAGTACTCTAGGAGCAAATATGATCATTGTGTGTATTTGCGTAAGGTACAAGACAGTTCTTTCATATATCTTTTTCTTCATGTTGATGATATACTGATAGCTTCAAAAAGTCAGACAGAAATTGAGAAATTGAAAACTCAGTTGAGAAAGGAGTTTGAAATGAAGGATTTAGATAAAGCAAAGAAGATTTTTGGAATGAAGATTATCAAAGACAGAAAATCGATGAGGCTTTGTTTGACTCAAAAATAATATTTGAGAAAGGTATTACAGCGTTTTGGTGTGAATGAAAATGCAAAAACTGTTAGTACTCCACTTGCTCTTCATTTTAAGCTGAATGCCTTTATGTCACCATGCAGAACGAGAGTACATGTCAAAAGTACCAAATACAAGTGTTATTGGTAGCTTGATGTATGTTATGGTCTGTACAAGGCCCGACATTTTACAAGCAGTTGGGGTTGTGAGCAGGTATATGCATGATCCAGGAAAGGACCATTGGCAAGCTGTGAAAGAGATTCTACGGTACATTAAAAATACCATAGATTTTGGATTGATATTTGAGTAGGAAAGCAGTCAGTGTGTAGTCGGATATTGTGATTCAGAGTATGCTGGTGATCTGGATAAACGTCGATTAACTACTGGTTATGTATTTACCCTTGCAAAGGCACTAGTTAGTTGAAAATCTACTTTACAGTTAGCAGTTGTTTTGTCTACTACAGAAGCAGAGTACTTGACAATCACAAAAGCTATAAAAGGAAGCAATTTGGCTTTAACGGTTGCTTGGTAAACTAAGAATTGAGCAGAAGTATGTCAAAGTACATTGTGATAGTCAGAGTGCTATGCAATTAGCAAAAAATCAAGTTTATCATGCAAGGACGAAGCACATCGATGTTTGATATCACTTTATGAGAGAGATTATAAAAGAAGGTGGAGTTAGAATCTAGAAAATTTATGTCACTGATAATCCAGCTGACATGATGACAAAAGTTGTCACTATAGTCAAATTTTAACTTTTTTTAGACTTGATCAATATTGCTAAAGTTTTATATTGAATTTGGAGACATTATCACAGGGTATTTGAGGAGAGATTAAAGATGTTGAAATTCGCCAAAGTGGAGATTTGTTGACTATGTTGGCTCACTTCAATATTCCACATCGGGGAAATAACAAAAGGAATGAAGGTTTTTTTTTTTTTTTGGTTATAAATAAAGCCTTAATTCCTTCAATTTTATTATCCCAAAATTGTCTACTCATCTCTTAGGCAAATTTCAATATTTCTCCCTCTTCTATAATATTTCACTTTATAGTATTTTTCTTAGTGAAATATAATTTTGTTAGTGTATGAGGACGTAGACATAATTGGTCGAACCTTTTTAATGTACCACATGTATAAAAGCAAGTTAGTTGAATAAATATCATTTCAATCAAACACATTTTTTATTGCAATAATACATCATGAATTAATGTTGTAATTTAAATAAAAAAATCTTATACACTCAAAACATGTATCCCATTGATCAAAGTTGAGAGTAAAAGCTAACATCTTGGGCATAAGGATGACGTTGAAGCCCAAGAATATATATATATACTGGTCATACGCATGTGTAGAGCTACCCGTACTGGGAACCACCTAGTATACATTGCAATGGTTATATGTATACCACGTTCTATCGACATAGACAGTAATAATAATAATAATAGTTGTAAATGTCTCCGGTCATCACTGTGTTAATCTAATAAGCTTATATTAAGAGTGTATCAGACTATTTATCCAACTATACAACTAAATATTCATTTAGATATATTTCAAAGCTAAAGTACTATTCTCTACGCCTTATTTTCTATAAATAAAATAATTGTTATGTATGTAACATATATTGAAAAACAACCAATGTTATAAACTTATCCACTCACCTCAAAATATAGAAAGGATAGTTTAACTAGCAAGAGAGCTCATTGGGCGTATAACTGAAACATGATATTCTCTTAAAATGAATAAATGAAAAGAGATATTAAGATAAAAACTAGATCCTAAAGGGACTCTAGGATACACGAAATAAAATAATTGAGTTGTAAATTCTGTGAAACATTCGGTAGAGTTTCAACGTAAACTAGACTTCCTCCATAAATTCATAAATGCTTTAATGAGCATTATCAAAACAAAATAATCACAACTCACCAACTCTAACAACTCAACAATGTCATTCGGGCTTACAAAATATTAGTTTCATCCTTCTCCAAAACTTCCTTTTTCATTTCCCAAAATCTCATTCCCATATATAATGTCATTTTCTCCATTAAAAAAACTACAAATTTATTTAATTCTTCATATTTAATTTATGTATCATATGTTTATAAAAATTCAATTACATATATAGATAAGTTCATTTTATTTCATAAATATTCTCCTCTGATAATCTTTATTTATTTGAATCATTAACTATTATTTATACAAAATAAACTCATTCAAATATTCTTAAAAACATGATATATACATGTATAGCCATTCGATTAAAAGCTTAAAATACTTATTATTATTACTATCATTATTTCATTATTATTTTCAAACTTGATTATTTAACATAACTTAATATATTGAACTATATATATATATATATATATATATATATATATATATATATATATAAAATTCATGGTCAAAAGAAAAACTAATATTAATATATACTTACCTAATAAACTTGATTTCTTAATGAAATTTATGGAGAAATTCTAACTTGGTGAAGAATTTTCCTCCTTCCTTTCTCTTTCCCCCTCTCTCTCTTTTTCTTCCTATTTTTTTCTTTTCCTTTCTCGTGCCCTGTTCTGCCCTGTTTCTACTTTCTTTGTTCTTGTCTTGACTTTTAAAAACATGATGGTCCATAATTTTTTGGACCAGCCTTTTTTGTTTTTGCTCATTGACTTATTATAATATAAACATATATATAACTTTTAGTTAATATAAGTATAGAGGCGGAGGCTGGCACAAGTAGTAAATGCTTGCCTAAAACAACCCCTCCTGCTCGGGTTCAACTCCCATCGTCAACATATTGTTCCTTTTTTTTTTTTTTTTTTTTTTTTATAGAATAGGGTGTTACAATATCAGAGCCCTAAGAAGACAAATTATTGTGTCTACTTCTTCTATTCTTCGTTACAAATCAAACTTGATGTCAGATCTTAGCTCTTGTTTTCTACATATTCATTTCTCCTTGATATCTTCTGCTCTTGATTTCTACTTACTCATTTCTTTTAGATATCTTTTTCATTCTTAGTTTTCTTACTTCACTATGAAGTATAATGGAATAAGCAATCCATAATGAAGCTCAAGGACAGAGGATTATTATCATCCTTATCATGTTTAACATTCAGATAGTTCAAGTATGAGCCTGGTCTCTACTTTGAAGATTATTAACAATCACAAATCTTGGAGTATATCTATGCGAATTGCTATTGGAGCAAAATGTAAGCTAGGTTTTATTGATGAAGCTAGGTTTTATTAATGGCCATATCAAACAATCAAAAGAAGGTAGTGCTGATTTTGAGAAATGGCAAAGAACATATCTTATGATTACTTCATGGATCTTAAATTCCATCTCTAAGGAATTGGTTAAAGCTTTTCTTTATGCAACTTCTTCTAAGCAACCATGGGATGAACTAGAGGAAAGTTTAAAGAAAGCAATGGACCCTTGATTTATTAGATTTAGAGGTAAATTGGCTTAAATGTTGCAAAAAATATTGCCTATTTCAGTTTATTATACTCAACTAAAGAGACTTTGGGATTAGTTAAGTGCAGTAGATCCAGTTCCTAGATATGATTGTGTGGAGGGAAGAAAATGACTAATATGTTAAATAGGAATCAACTCATGCAATTACTTATAGGATTAAATGAGTCATACAATGTAGTTTGAAATCAAATTTTTTTGATGGATTTGTTGCCCTTAGTCAATAAGGCTTATTTTATGTTATTAAGGGTTGAATCAGAAAGACCAGTCTCTTCTACTATCATAGACATTATGATTGGTAACATTATATTCTTTTTTGCTAAAGGAGCCTTTAATCTTGCTAATTTTGGACGAAAGGTGAAAGATCCTTCTAAATTTTTCTTTCATTACAAGAAAAATGGTCATGTGAAATAAGAGAATCTTAGGTTAAATGGCTTTAACTGTTTATGAATTGCAATGTATCTCCTATATCTTGAGACATTTACAGATCATTATTCCTTTTCTTATTACCTTACATTGTGATTGCCAAGCCATCATGCATATAATAACCAATCCCGCATTTCATAAGAGAACAAAACACTTGGATATGGATTGCCATTTGATGAGAGATTAGTATAAGATTGATTTCATTCTTTCTCAGCATTTATCTACTAAGAAACAACCTATTGATATCTTCAACAAACTGATGTCTTTCATTCAACATCAATCTTTGTTATCCAAGTTGGGATTGCTTGATTTGCAAACCTCCAACTTAGGGAAGTGGTGCAGAGTTGAGTTAGTTATTCATTACTAGATTAGTTAGTTAATTAGTTACATGATTACCATTAGTTACTTCACACGTGTTTACCTAGTATAAAATACTATTGGTGCTTGTACTTAAGAACTAATTTTCATTAGTTAATAATATAAATCTTCAGCTTCTTCTTTCAACTTAGTTCAAAAATCTTTAGTTAGTATGGAGGTAGAGTTGAGTTGGTAGAATTAGATCAAAAAATTATAATGTTAACAATATAAGATGGTGTATATGTGCAGATCTATGATCTCAATATAACAATAATTGATACTACTTATGCTTCTTTTAATGCAAAAAATATTGTTGGACTTATAGTAAATATAAAGAAGAGTGAGGCATAGAGTGGATATGCATTTTTCTCGAAGCCAAGAACTTAAAATGGAAAAGAGAGAATTTTGTTTTTTTTTTCCCTTTTTTGATTAGGTTTTTCTTAAATCTATAAAAAGGAATTAGGATTTCAGAGAACTTTGGTAGTTACCTGGTTATTAGTTAAGACTTAGGGAGTCAGGTCAAGGAACAGTTAAAGTTGAAGTTGAATGAAAGTAGTTATGTAATTTTCAAGTATCATCTTTAAAATGGGTTTAATAGCCACATAAAGGTGTTAACAAACTTAGAATTTTCAACTTCTTACTATCTGAATCAGTCCAATACACTTCATTGTTTATTCTTTTTTTATAAATGTGGATACCTCAAGAGTTTAGGTGGACCTTCTTAAGATCTACATGCTCACATCCATATTTGACATCCCATGTGAATTTGTATGAACATAATGGTGCAATTATACATGGTCAGGAGTGCAAAGAGAATGGTTAACTTTGATAAACATCAAACAGTAAGCATTTTAGATTTAGAGGCCTAAAATTATAAGGTTTCCATCTCAAACCTTAATGAAAACCTGATCAATAAAAGAAAAGTAATAAAAAAAAATCTTCAACAATATGTGGAAAAATGTGAGTCATGTAACCTATAACAAAATACTAAGAAAATAGGAAGCAAAAATGATATTTTATTAATGAATGACGAATAAAAGTTCATCATGCACATATTTTACTTATATACAAGAGAAAACAAAGCTTCTAGAACTAACTAATCTAACCAACTAATATAAGTTTGTTACATAAATAATAGCTTCATAACAACTTCTTAACAAACTAATCAACTACAACTAAGCTCATTTGTTCTTTAATGGACCTTCCTCAATTGCCACTGATCTCTTTGACTTCATTCAAACTTTGCCTTTCACACTCCCTCGTAAGATGAGTGTGGATATTACAGATGTTCATCTTGCTAGTTAAAAAATGAAACTGCCTTAGATCCAAAGCTTTGGTGAAGATAGTTGCAATCTGATCATAAGTCTTCAAATGGTTAGCTGTAATTTCTTTTGATTTAATCTTCTCTCTAAATAGTGACAATCTAACTTTATATGTTTAATTTTTTCATGAAAAATAGGATTTTTAGCAATATAGATTATTGAAACATTGTCATAAAACATGCAAGCTAGTTGTTTAAAAGGCACTTCTAGAAGCCATTTTAAACTTTTGGTAATAATATTCTGTAGTTTAGATTTCTAGCTAATTAAGGAGCTACCTCAAAACACACAATAACCTGTTATTGATCTTCTTATTTTCATACAAGCTTCCCAATCATTGTTTATGAAAACTCTCAATCTCAACTTATTCTCAACAAGGAAGAAAATACCTCGTCTTAAAGCTCCTTTTAAGTATCTCAATGCCATTAAAGTTGTTAAGTAATGAGTTTCAAAAGGTTTATCCATGAATTTTGTAAGAACATGGATAACATATGATATATCTAGCCTTGTAAGTGTCAAATACATTAATTTCCTTACCAATTTTCTATACTTGTAAGGCTTTTTAATCACTAGCTCTTCATGAACCAGCTGGTTATTGACTTGAATAGGTACCATTGCTGGTTTAACAACTAGCATTCCATACTCTTCCAACAATTCAAGAGTAAATTTCCTTTGACAAATAAATATTCCTTTGTTGGATGTTGCTATTTCTATCCTAAGAAAGAATTTGAGTTACCTCAATTATTTGAGCTTGAAACTGTTACTCAATAGTTACTTCACTTCATGTAGCAGACCTTCATTGTTACTTATAATAGTTATATCATCCAAATAAACCAATAAAGCTAGAAAACACTTATCGTTGCTTCTGGTGAACAATGAGTAGTATACCTTAGATTGAACGAAGCCACTTTGCAACAAACTCTTATTAAATTTGAGATTCTAATGTCTTGAAGCTTGCTTCAAGCCATATATGGATTTTTGCAATTTGCACACCAACTTACTAACAACTTCACTTGCTTCATAAGACATCTCCCCTTGAAGTTGGTAGCTTAAGGAAAGGTCCATGCATATTTCTTCATCAAGATCACCATTAAGGAATGCATTATTGATACATAACTAAGCTAGATACCAACCTTGACTTGCAATTAAAGCCAATAACAATCTCACTATTTAATGCTTCACCACTAAAGTAAAAGTCTCTTCATAATCAAACCCATATTTTTTGGTGAAGCCTTTAGTTACTAATCTTACTTTGTGTTTGTTCATGGTACTCAAAGTGATATTTGGTTTTAAAAACTCATTTACAGCCTATAGGCACCTTTCCAGTAGGTAAAGGAACAACAATCCATATACTGTTCTAAATCAAATCTTCAAGTTCAACATCAATTGTTGTACCCTATTGAGGATTATGTATAGCTTATTCATATGTTTAAGGATCAATGGAAGAAGAAAATAAGCAAATGAAATTATGATAAAAAAAAAAGAGAAAATATAGAATAAGATAACACATCAGATAAAAGATATGTGACAGATGAAACTATAGATTTGTGGGGCAAAGTGGTGTGATAATCTTAGAGATATATGGGAAGTTTGACAAGTTTAGAACTTCTTCTAAGAGAAGGAACAACATCTAAACGAATGTGAATGGGTGATGCATAAGGTGACTGAGAAGAATATGAAGACTGCATAGGTAAATCATGAGAGTTGAGAATGAATATCAGTAGAGGAAGGAATAGAAGCATGAGGTGAAGTATATGATGAAGGATCAAAATGAGAATCAAAAGAAGGAATGGTGAGAAGAACAACATTAAGAGAAGTAAAAGGCGATAGAGGTATTGAGGACTTAAAAGGAAAAAGGGTCTCATAAAACTTATCATATCTAGAGATGAAAGTAGTAAGAGTGTTTAAATCATATAACTTACAGCCTTTGACCCTTGAAGGATAACTAATAAAAACATATTATCTAACTTTATGATCAAATTTGGTTCTATTTGTTATGAGAAAGCAATGACATGCAAAAGACATTAACTGATCATATATTAAAGGTTTATAGTATAAAAGCTTGAAAGGTGTTTTATGTGAAAGTGTAGGAGAAATAGTATATTAATGAGAAAAATGGTTATGAGTATGGCATCCCCCTAAAATTTAAGTCATAAATGAGCATGAAAAAGTAAAGCCCTTACCACATTTAACATATGTTGATGTTTTCTTTCTACTTTACCATTGTATTGATGAGAATAGGTACAATTTGTTTGGTGAAGAATGTCATGAGATTGATACAAAGAGGGAAAAGTAAACTTTAAACCTTGATATATTTGAATGACTTTAGTAGACGTATGAAAGTATGTTTGAACTAAAGAACAAAAATATTCAACCCAATGATGTGTTTCTGATTTATGTTTCACGAAGAAAGTGCAAGTACATTTAGAGAATTCATCAACAATAGTAAGGAAATAATGATTCTTATTAAGATCATTCTGAGAATAGGGGCCCCATATGTCCATATGTATAAGGTAAAAAACATATGCAACACATTCTACTGAAATAGGAAAAGGAAGTCTCTTCGTTTTAGCTTGAGGACAAGAAATACAAGGAAAAAGACTATTGACAACACTTAAAGAAGGGAAAAATGCCTAAGGATAAGAAATTTAGCTAAGTCTATATGGCCAAGCTTATGATAACATGTGTCAAGAGACACAACATTGACAAAATTATTGACTTTAGAATGACTAGAAAACTTAGGTGAACTACTAAATTATATAAAATAGAGACCTTGATAGGCTTTAGCCAGTCTAATCATCTTCCAAGATGATAGGACCTGGATAAAATGAAGAAAAATAAGACAAAATTCCCTAGTGAAAGTAAGCTTGTAAATAGAAATAAGATTGAAAGTAAATGATGGAATGCATAAGACATTGGTTAACATAATATGAGGAGTAAGTACAATAATACCAATATGAGAGACTCTAACCTTCATACCATTTGGAAAGTGACAAAACAATTAGGAACAATAAAATAAGAATAAATTTGATTTAATGAACAAGCCATATGATTAGTAGCACCTGTGTCAATGATCTAGGGGGCTGAATGGGAATGAGCCTATAACAATTCATGCAAAACTTTGGTATTTGAAGTAGAAAAGATGGAAGAGTTTATACTTGCTACATTGTTGAGATCTAAAGCAAATACTTAACTTGATCAAGCTTTGGTTAGTCATTCAACATGCATATAAGCTTTGAACTTGCTTTTGAGTCAAATTGAGGTGTGGTACTACACTTGTAGAGTCTAAAATAGATGCATTAACAAAGCTTTATGAGGAGTAACCGATACCTGAACACCTGAGGGAGTATTGCTTTGACCCAAAAGAGTGCCACGTTATTTTCCTTTATTGAATTTGAAACTAGCTGGAAAGCCTATAAGCTTATAACACTACTCTCTGAGGTGTCAATACTTGCCATGGTAAGTGCAAAATATTTCATCCTTAGACTTTTTGACAACCATAGTAGCAAATTCATTGAAAGATTGAAATTGATTAAACACATGCCTAATTAAGAGAGTGAAAGGGTTTCATGATTATGATTTGAGACCTCAATGCTTGATAACTTTCATTCAAGCCATTAAGGAACCTAAACACAATCATCCTTTTGTTGAAGATCTATAAACTTTTGGAAGCATTCATTATTGCAATTACCATATGAGTAATGTGGAAGTGGCCTAAAATTGCACAACTCTCTCAAATCCCATTAACTTTAATAAAATATGCATCAATTGACTTTTTACCTTGGGAAACATTATTAAAGAGTTGTTGCAGATGACAAATCTTAGATTCATTAGGCTGAGAGAACCTCTGATTGAGTTTCTCCTAGATCTTAAAAGCTTCTTCCATGTAGAAAATGGTTGAAGCCATTAGAAGTAAAACTAATCTAAGAATCTATATTATAAAGAGATTGTTCAGTGTATCCATGGAATATAAAGCACTTTTAGTAGCTGGTTTAGGGATTGAGCCATCGAAGAACCCTTGCTTATTTCAAATAGAAATAACAAGTAAGAAAGATCTTCTCTATGAAATAAAGTTCATAAAAGGGAGTTCAGGAGTCGTAATCATAGAACTATGATTGTTCGCGTCATGAAGGAAATGTGGTGAAGAAGGATCCTCAAAAGAATTAATATGAGCTATACCATACACAATAGTGGAATTATTATTCGAATCTTCATCTATTAAAGAGTAAACAAAGCTTTGCAAGCTAAAATGAAGAAGAAAATATTAACTTAGAGCTTTGATGCCATGAAACAAAATATTGAGAAAGTAGCGAGGAAAAATGAGATTTTATTAATGAATGAAGAATAAAAAGTTCATCATGTTCATACTCTACTTATGTACAAGAGAAAACAAAGCTTTTATAACTAATTAATCTAACCAACTAATACAAGTTTGTTACATAAATAATGGGCTTCATAACAACTTCTTAACAAACTAATCAATTGTAGCTAAGCTCATTTGTTTTTCAATAGACCTTCCCCTGCTACCATTGATCTTTTTTTTTTTTTTACTTCATTCAAGCTTTGCCTTTCACATAACCTTCGATTGTATTGGTTTGGACAAAAACTATAATGATCATTGTTACATTTTTTTTTTTTTTGGTTTCTCTCTTCAGGTCTCATCCTCTCTCATTCTCTTTGTGTTTCTCGCCATTTCTTGTTTTATAAACACACAAATATATCGATAATAGTCTAAGCATACAGGTCATGACCCATTCAAAAAAGTGGTATACACAATACAAATAACCATTGCATTTTACTTTTGTTGATGAAGTGCTTAATTTTACTAGCACTATAATGCGCTTTGTTTTCAAATGAAAGAAGAAAGCTTGGATAAATGGCCTAATTGGTACCATAACTACGTGCATTGTATCTATTCAATACCTTAGTCCTAAGTATATTAAAACGATACCAAAACACCATATTAACACTTCAGATCGTGATTTTCAGGCTATTTTCCAGCCTAATTATGACATATTAGCCGCCAACGCACCATCCAATCTCCATCTCACCCAAAATTGTCCTAGTAAGCAACCTGGTCATCAATGGAAAATGCCAAATATGCCCCAACTTCATTTGTACCCAAATGTTTCACGTTTAATTCCCAAATTTGTGCCCCAACTGATCCTCTTCATCTATATGAAATCGCCATTGACCTAAGCTTCAGCATGCTGCTAACTCTAAAGATTTGATGCAAGGGAAGGCAAAATAAAAAAGAAAATCAGATTATTATGTTAAATTTTCTTTTTGAGAGGATCTATTGCACCCCATTTCGTGGGGTAAAAATTAAGAAGTTCAAGTTTAGAATGCAAATACAAGGTGGACCTGAGAACCCATTAAAAAGTACAGTCTTCCATCTGTAATTGGTGAATCCCTTTGTCGACCCATTTTTCTTAAAAAAAAATGTCTTCATGGATATTTGAATTATAAACATGGAAAATAACAATGAAAATCCCATAAAAACCTTCAAAACATTTGCTTACATCGAAGTTATTCGAATCTACATGTTCAACTTTAGATTATCTCGTGTCGGCTCTAATAATTCTATAAATTCTTGTACGTCAATCTCTTATTGTTGGATGCTCCACTGCAAAGCCATCAAATCCTTAAATTATAACTTCATCGATGATTGATTTGTGTCCGTTTATCTTCAATTGCGGTACATGGAAGATGCATAGAACATGTTCGATGAATTGCCCGACAAAGACTTGGTCTCGTGGAATTCACTGATTTCTGGGTTTTCACGAAAATGGGATTTCGGCAACTGCATTAATGCTGTTTCCAGGATGAGAATTGAAACAGATATGAAACCAAATGGTGTTGGGCATATCTGTCATTTCGCTTTGATTGCTGACTAAGACAATTTTGGGTGACATGGAGGTTGGATGGTGTGTTGGTGGCTGATGTGTCACAATTAAGCTGAAAAACCATAGTCTGAAGTGCTAATATGGTATCATTTAAATACACTTAGGACTAACCGTACCAAATGGATACAAGGCACATAGTTGTGGTACCAGCTAAGCCATTTAGCCAAGAAAGCCTAATCCCGTGCAAACTATTCCCACGAGCCCAAGCATCGTCAGCGTCGTAGAGTAACATTTGATATATGTGCAACAAAAGACAATGCACAGCTTGATGGACAGACTTACATCGCGCACCCTTGTTCGGCGCTGCAAGAAATAATGAGAAATTGATATCTGGAGGATAGGATGAGTGTGTATGTTGGGTTTGCACTTCAGTCAATTTGTCTCTTGTAACACTTCAAAAATTATGTATGGATGTCTCTTGTACTAAGCTAAGCTAAGCGGCTTTCAGCTTCGCAATTTTATAGCAGCTCAAATCTTACAATACATGGGATTTAAATAGCAGTTGTGGTCGCGGTCATGTGTAACAATAACAAGGCCATTGCAGCCGTAACGTAACAGTAATAACAAATCGCTATGTAATTTTTATGCAAAAAATTATAAAATGTTGCAAATAAAAAATACTTTCATAAGTCACTGAAATTATGACTTACATTTAATTAGTAAACACAAATTTCACTCTTTAATTTTTTTAGAGTTTTTTGAGTTAATTTATAAAAATTTTTTGAAAAGTACATTAATTTAGTTTTGATTTGGTGCAAATGAAATGGAAGAAAAAAATAAAATAAGAGAAAAAAAAAGTAAAAAACATGATACATTACGTAACATTGTTATTGTTATATAATGACTGTTACAATTACAAAAAGACCATTACGGCCGTTATGGGTTGAAAAATTTTTTGATCGTTAAATAACAGTCATAACAGTAATGGAAGTAAATCCATGGTACTATATGCCATCACGAGAAAGAAGTCATTGGAGAGCAAAGAAAAATTGCGAATGAAAGTAACAAATTTTGTAAAAAATTAGTTCAAGCAAAAATTTCTTCATCATGTTCTAAATGTGTTGCCGGGGTTGTTAGACTCACATCCTCTGCAGCGTACATTGAAATGCAGTGAGTACCAGCAGCCAGCCAAACCACATCCTCTGCTGCTTAAAAGCTGGCACCAACAGAATAACCACTATTGAGGTATGGGAAATGGAAAAGATATCTGAAATAGAAACTATGGGACCAAGAAGATTTCTACCATCAATAGAAGGGCACCAAAACAAAGGCATCCGCTAGTGGACAAACTAAGAAATTCGAGCTCCGTCCAGCCTGCAAAAACATAAATTTGCTATGATGTAACTGGTATGATTTTGTGCATATTCTTCAGTGCGGGCTTTTTCATGAAGAAATCCATAAGCATGTTATGCTCAGCAGGTCAAAGCTGCATAAATTGTACAATTGGATATTTTTTTTCTTTGGTTATATTATAAGAAAATAGTAATTTTAACTTCATTGAGCCATATTATGTAATCTGTCAACGAAATCTTACTATCAATTCAGATCTAGTCCTTCAGACACTTAACTGTATTGTATACAGCAGGATCTCTTTCACTTTTATTTTATACACTACGCTGTTTTACTTATCATTGTGATTTTGTTTTTTTTATGTGACATGAAAAGAAACACCAAAGGAAAATCTGGCCCGGAGTTTTGAGTGCCATACATCACAATCAAAGTTTCCTAATCATCCACGATTTTCTTAACTTCTTGATTAGTCATGGTATATGATAGTGACGACCATGTTTCTGCAATGTTGCTAAATCAAAATGGGAGTTAGTATTTGCTTTTCAGTTCCAGCACTCAATGAACTTTTGTCAATACTTGGGCTTGCAGCTCCAGTGTTTATGACAATGATGTCAAAGTTTACATTTGTACTTGATTCCACTCCATTATGGTCCAGTGTTCCTTGATCCATAATCTGAGAGTTCTAATTTATTAGGCGGTTTTCCAATCCCTTATATTTTGTCACATCTATGGGCACAAATTTTGTGGCTGCTCATCAGGTTAGATGCTTAGCAATGCTTCTAGTTTTAGTTATTGCCCTCTCCGAAACAAAACGCATGATGGGATACTCTGACAACTAAAAGTTTGTTCCAGGTCATGCTTCAAACGTACGGCGTGTGTACAGTATGCGGTGGGCCCCTTTCTCAAACTGCACAATCATTTTTTATGCCGGAGTTGATACATAGTGTCAATCGGAACTTGGTAAAGGTGAGTGAAGCTTTACACCCATCACGTGTGACTACTACATTCAAGTGACGTTGGTTGATAATTTATAGTTTCTTATGGGCAGAGAAGTGCTAGTTTACTTCTCGTTGAAATCCTGGATTGTATTATGGTAGATTGTCTGTTTTTGTAGAGTATGTTCATCTACTGAAATATGAAACAGCCCCAGATGTTGCTAAAGTCACTCGTCATAATTGGAGATACTTGGATCGACGTCAGGGTTGTTGGAATATGACACTTAGTTGCTGATATTTTGCCTTTTTGTTCTAGCTAAATCTAGGGAATTCTGTATTCTGTGGTGGAGATTAAGTTTCCAAATATCTAGGAAAAAAATTTGTTTCAGTGCTTTGAATATTTGCAACTCTAGAACTATAAGCTCTGTCTCTCTCTCTCTCTCTCTCTCTCTCTCTCTATATATATATATATATATGCAAATTTCAGATGATGATAAAGGGGAGAGAAAAAGTATCAGAACATCATTCTTAAGGGCCTGTCTTCTTTCAACATGAAGAAAAAGAAAGAAGGAAGTTCTATTCCAAAATAAATTTCATTTTTCGTTTGTCCTTGTGTTTGATTTCTGCTCTGTTTATTGTTCTTGTTTGGTTAATCCTTGTTTCAATCTTTATTTCGGTTTCATCAAGATCTCTGTAGTGTTCCTGCTCTTGTGTTTTCTGTTCTTGTTTCAAGCTCTTGTTTCAGTGTTCTGTTTCTTGATCCTTTTTAGCACTTGTTTCAGTCTATGTTCTTGTGCTGCGTTTGTTGTTTCTGGTTTATGGAACCTGTTTTTGTCTTAAAGTTGATTTCCACTTCTTCCTCCACCTTTTATTTGAAGGCTGAATCATTTCAGAAAATTTTAGAGAGCTTGAAGAAAACCAAGCCTAGCATTTGGTGAACTAAAAAAATTCAAGTGACAACAGATGGTGCACTTGAAGGATTTAAAAAAGAAGAAAAATTTTAAGGGACCGGCATATCCAAAAACTGCAGAAATTTCATCTTTGAAGGGACCATCAAGTCCATAAACTGAAATGCTGTTGTTTGAAGGAACTAGCATGTCCAAAAACTGCTGAAATTTGGTGTTGTTGAAAGTCTATGTTTTGCTCCATGTATTGCAGATGAAGAATATGAAAAGTATCTTTCAAAGAGGAGTTTCATGGATTGCAAGTTGGAGACATGAGGTGGAAGATAAGAAATTGACACTTTAAATGGCCAAATTTTTTGTTTAGTTTGGAGATTCAAGTGCAGCAAAATGAAAGTTCAAACCTGGCAAAAAAGAAGAAAAGAATGAAGATGGTTTGCAACATAAGTGTCAAGGAGGAGTGTTGGTATATGACACTTAGTTGCCGATATTTTGCCTTTTTGTTCTAGCTAAATCTAGAGAATTCTATATTGTGGGATGGAGATTAAATTTTCAAATATCTAGGAAAAAAAAATCTGTTTCAGTGTTTTGAATATTTGTAACTCTAGAACAATCTATAAGTTCTATATATATAAATATATATAAATATCAGATGATAATAAAGGGGAGAGAAAAAGTATAAGAAAGTGTTTACAACACCTTCAACATCTCCCTCACTCTTTAGAAATTAAAAAAATAAAATAAAATTGGAACAATTGTTCCTTGGTTGTTTCCAAATCTCATTACAACAGAGGTCATTGCAACTTTATTTTCTTTGTTCCATCATTTATTGCTAGAGCATTTTTGTGGCATTTTGTATTATGGGCGAGTGAACAATTACTTGGTGTATTGTTCTTTTTTAAGAAAGATAGTATCAGCCATTATGTATGCATTTCACCTTCATATTAAATCATGGTCAGCATAAGGGAGGGGGGGGTTCGTGTTTGCGACTTATTTTACCAACAACAAATTTTATTTTTGTAAGTGAAATAATTGTATTCGTAGAGATGTTAATATCTGAACGTGACATTTCTAAAATTATTAATAAATGACAAAATATGCCAATTAATTCAACCAGACGGGTGTTAGTTATGCTCTGCTCTATCTCATCCTCAATGTAAGAGTGTCTCTGTGAAATTAAACCAGGGGATAGTTATTGACTATAGCTCACTCTCTCTCTCTCTTGGGCATTTGATAACATGCCTCTGCTGTTACTCATTCAAGGCTAAATTTGTATATTTTCGTTAAATTAAATACCAGACATCTTCTAGAGTTCCGAAGCATACTTACCTAATATTCTCCTCCCCCAATAACCACCATCTGGTACTCAAATACCAGATCTCGATGCTTTTGGGTTTTGAATCTCTTGGGTACTTAATCCAGATCTCTAAAAATGGAGTATTAATCAATTTCTTTTAAATGAGATAAAACAATAATTAAATAATATTAGTTTAGTGATAATTGTATATTTATCCTTAATTGTTCACAGCTAAAGATGAATCAATAAGAAAAATGTCATTTCCTATTCCTAACCAATAATAATTATAAGTATCCAAATCTAACAAACACACATCATTTACCAACAATGCGGCTCCTGTTTTCTTTGCAAAACTGTTTTTCTTACTTTCTTTTTCTCTCATCACCCTTCTTTTAATTGGGTATTTGTTATTATTTTATATTTTCTTTCCTTATTTATTGAATAAATTGTTGACTCATAAAAAAAAAAACTAGTGACTAATTATAAATTAAAAAAATTCATTAATATTTACTAGAGAATTTGAAAATATACTTTTGACCTATCACATTTTAAAAAAGCGAATAGTAAGCTCACTCCTCCAAGTACTGCCTGTTCCACGGTTTGACGTGTACCGCATCCCAGCTAACTATATCCTTTCTGGTTCGGAGTTTCAATCATCGTATAAGCTGCAACAACCTAGAGCATATGTAGGTACGAGGAAACTCTAGTAGAAAGAAAGTTTATACTACTTAGGATATACCCAGCATTGGCTCAATTTAAAACACAAGATGAAGAAATTTTGAGCTACAAACAAGGAGTATTATGCCTGCTTGAGACACCATTGTTGGCCATGCAGCACCAGTAATCCTGTAACCTAAAAAGCTGCAGAGAATTACGTCACTAACACCATTTACAATACTAGAAACAGCCAAGCCTTCAGAGGTCCCAAGGAGTCTTTCATGCCAAGACTAAAAAGAGGTAAAGAATATATATATATATCAATAAAATGACCAAGAACAAATGGTTCAAAATTTCACAAACCTAGCAGAGAGTCCTGAAGTCTCCAGAGGCGCGTGATGAAGCGATAAATTAAGACAAGTAGGAGTTGAGATATAAAGGAAAATATTACTAATTATGAATGCTGTCAGATAATTCAAATTAGGTGAAAATTATTTAAATTAAATTAACTAATGATTGAACATTTGACGATAATGATTGAAAATTGAATTAAATAATATCTGTCACTTATAGGGGTGGGCACAGTTTGGTGAAAACCGAAAACCAGATGAACCAAATTGATTTGATTTGTTCAGTTTAGTTTAGGTAAAAATTCAGTTTAGATTAATTTCTTTTTTGTAAAAAGATTTCAGTTAATTTAGTTCTATTTGGTTTTTGGGTTAAACAATATTTGATTGAACCGAACCAACCAAATTTATAATATGATTAAATCAAAATAGGTTCAACTTATATTAAACTAAACCAAAATAATTAAATCTTATCTAAAAATCATTATTTATATTAAAATATATTATTTATATTAAAATATATTATTTATATTTAAAATATATTATAACAATTATTATTTATATTAAACTATTTTTTAAAAATTCGATTTAAACTGAATCAAATAGAAATTAAATTGAACTAGATCGATTTGATTCAATTTGATTTGTAAATTAATTTTGGTTCAATTTGATTTGTCTTTTTCAAAATTGAATTTTTAATTTTTTTATTCAATTAATTCAATTCAATTTGAGCTGAATTTTTGTCCTTAATCACTCATGAATTTTAACTAAACGCTGATCTTAGAGTTCAACCATAAGTTAATTGATGATGATATGCATGTGAGGTCAAAAACTAAGTCATTGTATTTTTACATGTACATATTGATGATATGTTAACATAAAATTTTTATTTCTTAGTCATATTGTTATTATGGATACGCTGTTATTCATCACATCCAACAAGAAATGGAAAAGGAAATAAATTCATGAAAATTGCTTGACGGAAAATCTCAAGAGAGAATATTGTCGTTGTTCTTCTTGGCCACCGCCAATTTTATTTATTTATTTTTTTGTCAGTTAAAATTGAAAAGGAATGAAAGAAAGAGGGAAAAGGATGAGTGAGCAGTATTTTTGAAATTGGATTAGTTAGTAAATCGATTAACTGATCAATTTTTGAATTGATTAGTTTAGTCAATTGAATTTCATTTGTTAAAATAAAAATTTTAAAAATATTAGTAAAATAACTCTAAAAAATAAAAAATAAAAAATCTATTTATACTATTAAAAATAAATAAATAAATAGAAATTTAGTCTAAAACCAATCGAACTAATCAATTATTTGATTTTCAATCCGATCTCATTTTCAAAATACTGAGAATGTGAGAAAAAAGTGAAAAAAAAAAGGTTTACTGAGTGTATTATTATGATTATAGAGAATAGTCTTTTTATTTACCTTCATGTCACTAATTAATTCAAAAGAAATAATTAATGATTCTTATGCCGGTCGAGGTAGTTCATAGAACTTAACACCAAATATTATGACCTTTATTTAAAAAACACAAAGTTATGTGGAAATAATTTGTAGTGAATGTGACAATTTTGATTTGATTTGAAAATTTGACCTAAACTCACTTGGAAAAGGTGATCTGAATTAAATCTAAATTTGGATAAATTCGAAATGACTAGAATTCTAAATGACTCAAAAACATTTGAATGAGGTTAAATTGGATCTGAGTCAACCTAATATATCAAGTCAAAATTGATTTAAATGGATCAATATATGACACAACCCAATTGTCCCAATGATAATATAAAACAAGATAAAAAATTTTTTATTATTACACACACACATAAAAAATTTTTTATTATTACACACACACACACACACAGATATATATATATATATATATATATATATATATATATATATATATATATATATATAAAAGCTAGAATAATTAAAGTAAAAAAAAGAAATTTATTTTTAAAAAATAATAAAATTATTTAGTTAAATTCAACTTCAACTTCGATTTTATTTTTATTTAAATTATAGTGATTTAATAAATCTACTAATTTTATTGTACATTTTTACTTGCCCAAATTATAATTTCATCTTTATTGAGATAAGTTATTTAATAAGAATAAAAGTGATTTATTATGAAAAATAATTTTATCATAATTTTTTAAATAATTTAATACAATGATAAAAATATTATTATGATAATATTACTTTTTCTTATATGTAATTTGGTAGATACTAGAAATTTAACACCAAGGTATTGTAGGTACTAGAAATTTAACACCAAGATATTGTGATAAAATATTATGACAAAAGAGTTTATAATATGATTTATCTTATATATGCTCATTTATTATGAAAAAATTTTAGTAAAAAATGTTTGGGCGCAATGAATTAAAAAACTCAAATATTTTCTCAAAATTTTTTATTATATCTGAAACTTCTAATTGAGTCAATTATGCCCTAATTTAATGAATTGATTTCAATTATATCTCAACTCAAAATTAGTATTTAGTAAAGTATATATTTAGACTTAATTGACTTTTAAATTTTTTTCAATTAGTTCAATCAAATTCAAATTGAGCGTAATCTTACCAAAATAATATTTTTATTTTTATTCAATTTAAATAAATTTGTACAAAAATGTTAAAATTTTATTTTTATTTTAGTTGATAAATAATTAATTTTGTATTAATTTCATATTTCTAAATTATAAAATTTTATTTTTATATATTTCAATAATAAACTAATAAATCCTTAATTTTTATTTCAAGAATAAATTTTTTAGTAATGTTCAAATTCATATCATGTAATTGGTTTTAAAATATTTTTTAGAAGTTTTTATTTTAAATTATTTAAATAATTTATTATTTAAAATATATAAATTAATTTTTAAAGAGAGATTAAAAGAAAATTTTTTAAATGAAAGATTGACTGATTTATAAATTTAAATTTAAATTTCAAAAATGTTAAACTTTCATATTTAAATATAAAATTATCATATAAAAGTATATAATGAATTTAATTAAGCAAAAAAGAAATTAAATTGAATAAAAAATAATAATATCATCTTAATTAAATTCATATAATTGATTTTTTAAATATTTCTTAGAAATTTTTTATTTTAAATGATTTAAATAATTTATCATTTAAAGTATAGAAATTAATTTTCTTTAAAGAGATATTGAGAGGATTTTTTTAAAAATAGGAGTTAAGAGATTTTATGAATTATAAATTTAAATTTTAAAATTTATAGATTAAATACAAAACTAAATTTTTTCATATAAAAGTATAGAATAAATTTAAATTAAATGAAAAAGATCAAATTGAATAAAAAAAAAATATCACCTTAACTCGAAAATAATCTCGACTGAAAAAAATGATCCGGCTCAAAACCACCGGACACAACTAGTTTTCCATATCTTAATTTGTAGTATCTTAGCTTAGTTGCCAAATGTAAATACAAAACACATGAATGTTGGAACTTATTATAATAATTTCCTCGTGGGCAAAAGTATGATATCTAATTGAAAATGATTGCCTTGTTTTTTTTTCCTTCTTCGCATTGGTGGCATGAACATCATTTATTTAATTGTTTTATGTTCCAGATACAATCAATATGTCATGTGGTTTTTTTTTAAAAAAAAGAAAAAGTAACTATATTACTTAAGGTTAATTACTTTAAATCCCTAATATTGGCCTTCTTTAACTAAATCATCCTTCTGCTATGCTAAAAAGTCCTTCCATTAAATCTATATGAATGTCGTAATGACTTTTTAATATAATGAGACAAATACAAAAGATGACTTAGTATAATATTTTAAAAAATGATAGACAATTTAGTTAAATATGATAAATATTAGGAGGTTCAAAGTGATTAATTTAATAAAATACAAAACTCATTTTTAACTAGGTTTTATCTGACTGACGAAAGAATGAAATTTTTAATGTTGAAGGACATTTTAGTGTAATGGAACAAACATGCAAGATGATTTAGTATAATATTGAAAAGTGATGAATGACTTAATATGAAAAATATCAGGGTTTAGCGTAATTGACCCATTACTTAAACAAGATGCATATTACAATCAAAAGATAACAAGTCATAAAAATTGGGAGGTACAACCCTTCCCAAATAGAACAACCAGAAATAGTTAGCAGACCAACGACAGTGCGACAGTGTAAAGGATTTGAATGTCCCTACAATTATCTGATATCCTTAAGCAGCATGCCTACAAGGGAGAGGTCTTTGAAGTGTGCATGAAAGCCATTCATAACGTCTAAGCAATCAGACTCAGCTACAACAAATGGAAAATGAAAAGAGGGAGCCTATTCAATTGCTTACTTAAGACAGACAGCCTCAGAAAGTGTTGGAGACTCATGCATGGACAACCTTTGAGACATATAAGAGTACTTGCCCTGCATTATTATGAACAATTACACCAAATCCAGAATAGTTCAAATCTTTAAAAAGAGCACTATCCACATTAAAATTTATCCACCTAGTAGCAGGTTTTTGTCAAGTCACTTGTGAAACAGAATATATATGAGGCTGGTCTTCCATCTCACCTAAGCACCTTGTAATCCACTAGAAGAGACATAGTTGTAGTAACTACCTCTTAGAGATTAAAATTATGGTGCTCCCACACAAATCTATTTCGGGCATACCACATACCACATAATGCATAGTAGTATAGTGAGTTGCTCACCGAGGACATGTTTTATGTGGAACGTAAACTAGCTCATGAAGTCCGTATAGGTTTGATCATTCACATGTAAGCCTAAGAGGGAGCCAAACTAGTCCAATCAAATCATTGGGCACTTAGGGAGAATGTGATCAATGGTTTCAATTTGCATAAATGACATTATAGCTATGAAATCTACATTCTTCTAGCAAGCTAAGAGCGGGTAGAAAGATAGCCATTTGTAGCATACCAGACAAACACTTTATCTTACTAGGAGTTGCAACCTACTAGAGTTTTCGCCAAAAAGTGTTTAGAGTTGAAGCTGCAGGAAAGGAGGAATTTAGAAGGTCAAACGCCACATGATATCGCGATTTAATCATATAGGTGCCTTGTTTAGTGTGGCACCATATTAACTCATCCAACATTGTTTGGTGACTTAAAGGAATACAAAAAATTCGGTTAACATTAGCAGCGAGCAAGGCCTACTGTAGCAATGACACATCCAACTTCATTTCCCTGGGGCCATAAAATCGGCAACAACAAAATCGCCAAATTCATGGCATGGGGAATGAAAACATTAGGATAAGAGTAAAAAACCCACACTGCAAGAAAATACAAAAATAGTGACTAAGCGACTACTTAACGACTATCTAGTGACTATATAGTTGCAAAATATATGGCTAAAATGTTAGCTACTAACATGTAGCAACTATTTAGTCGCTATTTAGCAACTACAACAAAAGTATTAGTTAAAAGGAGACTGAAAAATGGCGCAAAATAAAATTTTCCCCCTCAATGCTTAACGACTAAATTTTTTGTAGTTGTTAAGCGACTACAGGCTTATAGTTGCTAATTAGCGACTCCAATATATAGTAGCTACGTATAAATAGATTTTTGTATCTTAGCTATTAACAGTCGCTAAACTTAGCTACTGCCTCTATAATAGTTAAATAGCGACTAACATTTATAGTAGCTAAGAGAAAATTAATTTTGTGTGGCTTAGCTACTTACTTTGGATAGTCGCTAAGCTTAGCTACTACCTGTCCTCGTAGTCGCTAACTATATAATATAATATTATATAGTAAAATATTAAATATAGTTAATATTAATATATTTTAAATAAAATATATTATAATTTATTAATATTAATATAATATAATTATAATATTTATTTGTTAATAATTATTTATTATTTGTATATAATATTTATATTATATAATATTTGTATAATAATTATATATAATATATTAAATTTCAAATATTAATATTATTATATATTATATATTAATATATATTATATTATATATAGTATTTAGAATATGATAATGAGAATAGATAGCGATTGTGATTTGGTAGTCTCTATTTAGCGACTGCAACAATCAGTACTCACTAAATAGAGACTACATTATATAGTAGCTAAATAAAAATTTAATATTATAGTAGTTTAGCAACTATTATTGTTTTAGTCACCAGGTGACTTAAAAAAAGTGTTTACTGGTTTGTTTTGCAAATCACTTTTTCTACTGCTCTCTCATTTTCTTCACATCTGATATCTCATTTTCTTAAAAAAATCTATCTCCTTTCACTACACTGACACCAAACTTCTTTCACTACCTCGACGTTGCCATTTTTTATTGATTCTCATGGTATTGCTCAAGTGCATCTTCGATTTTCTTTGATTTTATTTGGTTGTTGAGAAAATAAAAATGAAAATTGTTTCATTCTTCTATTTCATTCTTCGGTTGGTTCGCAAAGGATGTGGGAAGAGGAGATGAAATGGAAGAGTAATACACAATACCCATTTCTTACCAGATTGCATGTACGTGGTCTTTTAAGCTAGAATCTTATTCCTTTGTTTCAATTTTTAATTAAAATTTCTCAATTAATCTTATTGCTATCCCCTCTCTGTCTCTCTCTTTCCCTCCCTCCCTCCCTCCCCCTCTCTTTTGATCTATTCATTTTTTCAAAAAAAAATTTGCTTCTTGATATTATTTATTTTTATAATTTTTTAAGGCTAATTTTATTATTAATCGAGTCTAAGTCTCCCTTTTGGCTTGTATTTTAATAATTTTAGGAAATCCTGAAAATTGGAGTTTACTGATGAATTATGAAAGTTTTCTAGATAGAATTGTGCAGTTTCAGAAGTTTAAGGACCAAAAAGAAATTTGACTATTTGGGGACCAATTTTAATATTTTTCAGACAGAGTTTAAGTTCAATTTCCATTCAAATTAGGAAAACCCGAGAAGACCATGTAATTGTGGAAAGTTTACTAGCTCCTATTCACAAGAGACGAAGTTGGTTTGTTACAATTCATAATTGGTGAAGGATGTTATTTTTCCTAATTTAAAGAGGAATAGAGGACTATAAATAGAGGAAGAAGTCTTTGTAAAAAAAGAGAGGAGAATAATTATGAGAGTTTTTATTTTATGGAGAAGAAGTTATCCACAAGAGAAGAATTATTGGTCAACTATCAAGCTTG
>CATIWR010269897.1:0-31510 GCA_949677035.1 Omphalea diandra | reverse complement strand
TGGTTGTGGACTTGCTTCCCTCTTGAATTTCTTTGAAAGTCGCGGTCGCGATTCAGTCGAGATTTCTACCACGAATTCTTCTGTGATGAAATGTCCTTTCTTTCTTCAAGGATCGCGGCCGAGAATCACACTGCGATTTCGCCTGCCTGATTTTTAGCATGTCTTAACATGAATCGCGGTCGCGAATATGGAGATTGCAGTCGCGATTTTCATGCTACTTTGAAATTCATCAACTTCTTTATTTCTTCTAGAGGGAATGATTCAATTCTGCAAAAACAACACTTATTTGAAACATTAGTGATGATCAATCTACTTTGTCAAGATCAAAAGAGGTTTTAATCGTAGGATTAAGTATCCTAGACCAACAATGTGAATGACCGGTGCAAAATTTTTAGATAGTCACATTTCATCATTTATAGAGGGACAAATGCAATGGTTGATGCCTTGGCCACTCTAGTCACTATTTTGGATGGACAATATGTGATGCCTATGAAATTGTTTATCACGTTCCGATCTAGGTACCATGTTATGAGGATACAGGAATAATGAAGGTGTCAGTGGAGAATTGCCCCTAGTTTTTTGGTATGCAAAGGTATTTGAAAAGTGGTGAATACCCTAAAGGAGCCGAGAAAAGTGATAAAAAGGCAATTTGAAGGTTGTCTTCACAATTTGTGGTCTATAATGGAATAATGTATAAGAGGATGTTCGATGGAGTCCATTTCTAGTATTATGTTGGGGAGAGGCCTATAAAGTCATGATAGAGGTGCATGCAAGAGTTTGTGGTCCTTATATGAATGAAAAAATGTTGGCAAAGAAAATTATGAGGTTAGGGTATTACTGGACTACTATGGAGCATGGCTATATTTAAAAGGTTTAGAGTTGTCATGAATGTCATGTTAATGGTAGCCTCAGTCATTTACCACTAATCAAGTTGCAGAATTTGACCTTACCTTGGCTATTTGTAGCATGGGGTATTTATGTGATCATAGAAATCAGGCTAACTTCTACAAGGGGGCATAGATATATTATAGTGGTAGTGGATTACTTCTCAAAGTAGGCAGAGGCTGAAGCCTTTGGTAATTTTGGGATAAAGCAAATGGCATGATTCATTAAGAAAAACCTCATCTGCCACTATGGAGTGCCACACTATATTGTCACGGATAATGTTTTCATTTCCAAGCAGAGGTCAAGGTTATATTACGAAAGTATGGGGTAGTCCACCACAAGTCAACACCTTATAGGCCATAGGCCAATGGAGCAATGGAAGTGACAAATAATAATGTTAAAAACATCCTTACTAAGGTGGTTGAGATGCATAAAGACTAGTATGAGAAATTACCTTTTGCCTTATGTAGTTATCAAACTATGACAAGGATATTAACTAGGATGACACTACACTCTTTAGTGTATGGGATGGAAGCAATCCTGTCAATTGAATTAGAAGTGAAGTCCTTACAGGTTTTGTTTGAATATGGTATTCTTGAGTACCAATGATAATAAGAAGGTTTGAACAACTAGCTCTGCTGGATGAGAAAAGATTTGTATTATATCACATCCAATTATATCAAGCTGAAATGGCCCATGTACTTAATAAAAAGGTTAAAACAAACATGATAATTGGTGCCAAAGGTAGTCTAGTCACAAATTCAGGATGCTCAAGGAAAGTGCAGGCCAAATTAGAAAGGTCTCTACATGATCAAATAGATATACTCAAGTGGCACAATGAAGTTAGTAGATATGAATGGGAATGAATTCATAGAATCGATAAAATTAGACCGATTTAAGAAGTATTTTATATGAGGTATGAGAAAAGTGAAATTAGCCTACTAAGTTGAAAACTCAAAGGGTGGCTTAGGAAAAAAATAGGGCTTAAGAAAAAAGAAAAAAGAGGAAAAAAAGAAAAAGAAAGGTTAAAAAAGTCAAAAACCCAAAAGGGTAGCTTAGGCAAAAGTTAGAGCATAAAAATACATGACATGAATGGAGTAAAAGTTTAGAGAGTACGATTGACCACGAGGGGACCACTGATAAGAATATATGAGAAATGACAAAGAAGACATGGATGGATGGATGAGTAAAAAACTAGTGAAACAAAGGCATCAGGCAAGACAATGAGACGATAGAATGTTCTAATGTTAAAAGTAGAAGTCATACATGTGATTAATGTTTAAATATGCAAAATGTAAATGATTCATGTTAAGTATAATATCAAATGGAAATACATTTGCATAATTAAAGTGAATGAGTCATCCATGCTATTAAACTAAAAGCAAATATAAAACAGTCTCTTTTTGAAAAGATCATTGTCTACTATTTGCTAATGTGATGTTTGTAGACCTAAAAGTCATGTAACCATGCCATGTAGACTGCATCATCGTTAGGTTAAGGATCTCCACTAGTGTAGAAGTCACAGATGTAATGATTAGTCCATGTAGCCTCAACCTTATATAAAAAGCAGTAGGACAGGGACCCTCCACAAATGAAAGAAGGAATTACACCTTAAATTGAGGAGCACTGAACTGGCAACACACATGAGGTGGGTTACAGAATTTACCTAAAGCCAAAATAGGAAGGATGATGTAATCCCCATAAGTCCTCAAGGTAACATGTGATAGATTCCACCATGAGCAGCTCTAACGGATGTTGATGGTAGTAATGTGAGACATCCACTCAGCCTATTTGGCTATAATAATAGCTGTCATCGATAAACAATGGTTCAAATGATGCTATGGATAGTAGAGCTTTACATCTATGGTAGTGGTAGCCAGTAGTCCCAATCTCTCTTACAACCATATTTGAAAAGAAAAAAAAAGAAAAAAAAAAGAAGAAAGAAAAAATAAAATATGCTCATTAGCTTGAAAACTTGAAAGGGAGCCTAAGCAAAAGTGAGTGGCATGTTAGATTGAAAACCCACAAGGGTAGTCCAGGCAAAAGTTAGAGTATAATAATAATGAAAAAAACATACAAAAAAGTTATTGCAAGAGGAACTCTTACTTGAAGCAACAATTGGCTCCTCGTAAAAGAATCGCTAACATCAAGTGCTAAGATTGTCGGTATGGGGTTCTTCTTGAATGGACTCTCTTCAGGAGTGGCAAGATCTGTAGGACAATCTCTTCATCATCCCTCCATAATAAATACTTGCCCAATAGAATGGGTATTGTAATATGACCCAAACATGGCTCCTAGAAGGGAAAGAGTGATGAAAAGAGTCATAAGGATTTTTTCCTTGCCCAATGTCTACCTAGGTACCTCCTCATAGTGCATATCAAAAATTCTACCATCTCCGGACATGTGTGTAGTTGGGGAGTGCAATATGGTCCACAACTGTGACACGACAGTCAATAATGGCTCCAAAATCCTCTAGCAAAGGACATAACTCTATATCTTCCAAATGAAAAGTGTGGTTCGTAGAATCCCATAAGTCATAGGCTGCTCATAAGAAATGGGTGTCAAAGTGGATAAAAGAGATGTAGCAAAAAGGTAAAAGGCCTGCTTATGGTAAATCAGTCTAGCTATAGGGTAGGAGAGACCTTAAAAAGGTTATTGACATAGGATAGGAGCTAAAGATAATGAGTGAGAAGGCTAAGTTTAGAATGGATATTTATAGAGGAAGATCAGGCTTTTTAAGACCCTGGTTATGCCTGTACAACCTTCCAACTAGGCTGCACATACCTCATTTTCGACTGTACAATCCTCATTTCCTAAAAAGGGTTAGGTAACCTCTCCATTATACTATGCATTTAAGGCGAGCTTTATACCTATTTTATGAGACATATATGTAAAAAGATGATAATGCACATTTAGAGACACACCATCAGAGGCCAAAATCATGTTTCTATTTTAACGAATAAAAACATTAGAGTTTGCTCAAAAGTAGAGGCAGTTTCACCTCAATTTATCCTATAAAATCATAAGCAAACATTTAAAAAGTAGATATTTCAAATCGCTTAATAAACTATACAATTGTGTAGAATATCTATGAAATGTGTTGTATTAAAATAGAAGAAAAAGGGAAAATATCTTAATAGCTGATAAGGGAAAGAGAGGTCTCCATGCCTTCGCTACTTCTAATCCTAAAGGGAGTCTCCTCGAAATCCTCAACCTCATCGTCTATCGCCACGTACCTGTGTTCTATAGCTACCTAAGCTAAAGTCTTGATCTTTTCCTTTGCCTCATTAAAATGCTAATCCTTCTCTCTAATCTAATGGTTCAGCTGTTAGATTGTCTCCTACATGAGACACAATGGTTAGGATGAATGTGACACAAAACACAAATCACGGGCTTGCATACATGTGTTATTTTCATTTTATTTTACTAACTTATATAAAGTACATTTGTTGTGTCATAACCCTCTTAATGTTAGTTATCAGATCGACCATAACCTTAACCTATACATGTGAAATATGTGAAAAGAAGAGAGAAGGATTCTTAGAAACAAATTCACATCATAGCCAGGGCAAAAGGAAACAAAGAAGAAAAATTATAAGGGTAGTCTTCATCGACTCAAACATATATGCAGACCTAATGATCTGCAGTGATATCATAGACCCAGTCAATGAAGTCATGTAAGACTTTACTATATCGCATGACATGAAAGCTAAGTCACTAGCTACTATAAGCTCCATACCTTTCAGAGTCGATCCACGAGCCTATTTGTGACCTTGAATAACAATGACGTTAGATGCAAAAGCAGGATCGATAGAGTAAGCAACCTATGTAGTGGTGCTTTAGCTCTCGGGCTGTAGAATGATTTCCTTGTTAGGTGTGTGTAGAGGGAACACTTGAATAGTTGCTTTAATAGAGGAAGACTCCCTATGAGTGCTTCAACCATTCAAGATCTATAGAAAACAGTTGATCCTTTGGCAAGTAGCATAGTGTTGCGATGGTTTTGCACCCTTAAGGTCCTTTGCCCTTAACAAGCTCGAAAGCAGGTGTTCTGGGATAAGTCATTAATTTTAGCGCCTACGCCAATGAAAGATATGCTCTTTTAACTACCACTCTCGAATGCAGGGCCCCATCATCAAATGATAAAGATAAGAGAAGGCCTTTGCCTCTACCACGTCTAGAGGTCACATCTCTATAAGAACCATACAGTTAAGGCGCAATTGCAATAAAGATGGAAAACTAGTATAAGTATGAAACTAAGTAATAAGAGATCAATAATCATAACCCACACAATTTTATCTATGTAGGGAAAAGTACTTGGTCTAGAGTTATTATGTTCAGACGAGCATGCCTAATAATGACAAAGGACTCTACATAAGTCATGACACTCTACCACAAGAAGCTGAGGGTAGCCACTATCTACGTCATCATCGAGGTCCAGCCCCTCTAGTAAGCCTAGCTTAATGCCCTATGTCTATCATAGAGACAGGATAAATCTCAAAATAATCAACTAGAACTCAAGCATAAAATAAGGATTGATAAATACTTATGAGAGAACCCTCCAACACGCTATACGGCTACCTCATTTGGGAGCACGAATTGGGACACCTATAATGGTATGCCATTGCCATGGATCCCCAGTCAAAGTAGTATAATAGGCCCTAGTTCTTCAACATTGACACTAAACAAAGCTCGACCATGTCAGAGACACTTGAGAATAAGATCCCTAACAAAATGTATAATAGAAAATAGTGCACGTGATGGTCAATCACCTCCTCAGAGATATCATTGGTGATCTGAGGTATGCCGATCCATACTTCAGACTCACCATACTCTTGCTACACATGTGTAGGGGAACATAGCTAAGGGCCCTGAAAAAGTAGTCCATTTGAAGCACTAACTTATGCATCCCTGAATTCATGGGCAAAGGAATACCTATAGATTGCAGTATAGTTGGAAAGGTGAAGTCTCTAGTAGTGATAGTCACCTCACCAGGAAAGATGAAAGGTGTGAGTAGTCTCCATCCACTGCTCCAGTAGTGCATGCATCATCATCAGGTCGACCTTTGATATCTCAAATGAGAGCATCTGTAGGAAGGTGCAAACTATTGTACCCTTCAAATAAGCCACAACTCGGGAATGCAGTGTTCAACCCCATTCCCTAGTAGGACCCATAGCTCTACCCCTCCCCCCCCCCTTTTGAAAGGTGATAATCCCTTGCAAGAAAAAGGAAAATAAATGAAAGGGAGAATGAATAACAGAAAATAGCTATATGTATATATTTTCTACATAATTATCAAGGTTAGAGAATGAAGAATCAAAGTGGTCTAAATTTAAAGTCCTAGTCACTATGGTCTAATTACAAGCTCTAAGGAAGTTATGAAAATAATTTCCTAAAAAAAAAAATTCAATCGATACTCACAAACAAAGTATCAAAAGGCTGGCAAGCTAACAAAACAAATGAATAAATTATTTATAATTCCAAGTATGTGCCCTAAATTTTCATAGGTTATTCTATGAATTAACTTTAATCGCTTATTGTATAAATCACAGAATAAAGTCTGAAGTAAATGGAAATCAAGGCAATAGACCATATCAATAGATAGAAAACAAATTTCATTAAAAATAAAAGAGTGTGTCTTATAAATTATTTCTAAATATTTGATAAGCTAACTAATGTTTGTAAGTAAAAAAGAAATTCAGGGACAATGCCTAAAATTTACAATGGTGAGATAGTTGAAAATAAAATAAATTAAGAGAAAAAGGAAAAGAATGGTTATCGCTTTCGAGGTGGCTCCTACAAGGTGATGGTACAAGTTATAGACTGTCAGCGTGTCACCAGCTGGGGGAAAGTCAAGTGGGACCATCTTCACATCGTGCCTATAAATGGGCTCATTCATGTGAACTACATGAGGATTGCAACTACTCTAAGGCATCTAAGGTCATGATGTCGTCATTGAAAAACTCCTCTTGGACATCAAACATCTCGTCGTCGCAACACTCGACCATAATAATTGCTCGCAAAGCTAAAGGAGCCTAATAACTAAGTTTAGAGTTTTGAGAAAGAAAAGAAAGAGAGAGGAGAGGAATAATGCAAATGAAGGTCACTTTCGAAGAGGTTCATATAGTGGACCAAGGCTGTACAATCCTAGCGGCTTTGTACAGACTTGTGGTATGTACAATCATACACTGGGCTGTACAACCCCCTTGGGATAGGTCGGGGCGACATGGGCCTTATAAGCCCACTTCACTTTCTAAACCATCCAACGCTATTCTCCTATGGCCTGCTAAGTCCAACCTAGCACCTTTTCAAGCCCTAGAGCACCGAATTTATCAAAATACCCTTAGCTTCTCAGAAAGCATTAGAGCATCAAATTTTCCAAAATGCCCATGCTTCCTAAAGAGCCTTAGAACAACAAATTTATCAAAATACCCCTAGCTTCTCAAAAGCCCTTGAGCGGCTAATTTACCAAAATACCTTTAACCTCTTAAAGAGTCATAGAGAGGCTAAATTACTAAAATGCCCTCATTAATTTTAGAACACCTAGAGTCTTTAAGCCTCTTGATTCATGTTAGGCCATCCAAATACCCTTTAATGACAAACTTGCCCCTTTTGAGGCCTCAACAATGTTCATGAGAAGAACTAATTTCTCCTAAAAAGGGCAAAACCCAAGGTAGCACTTCCCCTAACATTTGGGCCTACGTCCATTACCTTAAAGAAAAGAACAAACCCTAGGATAACTAGAAGAGTTGTGAAGATATGGATTCAATTTTTTAAATGCCAGAGGGCCTAAATGACATAAGAATGACCCAAGAGTTATCACTAAGCCAAAATTATCAGTTAGAAACACTGAAGCAACCATAGAAAAATGCAAGAGTAGTAGTGACTGTAAGAGACCAATTATCCAATACCAAAACAACTAGTACTTACTAGAAAGCTAATAGAACCACTTCAGTACCTACTAGAGAGCTATTAAAACACTTGGTACCTGCTAAAAAGCTATCAAAACTACTTTAGCACCTGGTGGAGAGCTACCCAAATACCTGGTGCCTACTAGAAAGCTGTCAGAATGACTTCAGTAACTATTCGAGAAGCTGCTAAAGACTTGTATCCTTGGTTATCCTTACTAATGCTTACATTTATTACTTTCTTTTGTTGAGACTTATTCAAATAGTCATTTCTCAAATGTTGTTTTCCAAGCCCCATAAGAGCAAAGGGTAAACTATAAGCATTAGATTTTAGACCTCTAGATGTAAAGATCAATGATGAAAATCACCAAATCTATTCCCCAGAATGCAAAAGGAAATGCTAAAGAATGAGATGAAATGCCCTAGGATACCATAGGGAAGCCTAAAACCAAACTCAAGGCTAAACCTAAGACCAAGCCCAAAACTACCTGCCAAGGGTAATGGGTTGTATATCCTATCAAGCAGGGTTGTACAACCCACCCTAAAAACTTCGTCTAATAAAATATTTTAGAATTGGTCCCCACTTAAATCTCGAGCAACACAACTTTGACAGATGGATGCATAATCTATGTGCAAACCCTAATTCCAGAAGGATCATCTCCCTCTCTATGATTGAATGCATCCATGGTGTGATCAAAACCATTTTAAGGTCTGGTGCACTCATCCCACACTTATAAATACCCTTCTTATTTAAAGAGGGGGGAGATTTGGACAACCTTAAAGTTACTCTGCCAAAATCCACTTTCAAACATCCCTAAAACACAAAAACCCTATACTCTAACTTACTTTATGGTAAAACTAGACCTAATCTCTTCATTTTTATACATTCCTTATGCATTTTGGAGGATAATAAACCTATTATATGCCTTTAAATTTATTACATTCCTTTTAAATTTATTTCTCTTTTAAACCATTTTTTAATGACATTTTTTTAACTTTAATGGAAGAATAGGTGAGATTTAATGACTTAAGACCTTTATTCACTTTAAAAATGGACTCTTGACTATGTTTCACATGGTTTTTATTGCTTATCATACTAAAGAGCTCTTGGGATCTTTCATTTGATCTGTAGGATATGTTTTGATTCTATTTTCATCATCTCAAGGCCATGATTAAGTGAAGAACTAGAGGTTTCATTATGACCTTATGAGCTCACCTTATGTAAGGAGTTTCTATGCTAACCATGTGAATAGTATTTTGGTTCTTTAGATCCCCTGCTTGATTTGGCATTCTAACTTCTATAATGGTTAGTTGTGTTGTAGGTGTTTTAGCTCCTTATGAGTAATATGAAGGGTAGGTCATTAATCCTAGGATCTCTTTTGGGGGGAGGGGGGGAATCTTTGCCTTAGGCAATTCAATATCCTTCAAGTATGTTTTGCATTACATATTTATCCTTTTGATTGTTCATGATTCATGCATTTTCATTATGTTTTGTACACTGATTTATGATGTTGGGATGTGTTACCATGAACATTATATGTATGTTTAGGGATTTTGACTTTAGGAGATATGGTATGATGGTTAGTAGGGACTTCATTTTCTTTTCCTTTAGTTTTCTTAACTTTATGACCTATACAACCACCTAGCTAGGGCAACTTCTGCATGTTAGGCCTCACTTCCTTATTTCTAGATTATTTTCTCTACTTTCGACACATTTAGATTTTAGGCACTATCTCAAAATGGACCTCTACATGTGAACATTATGTTAGCTTAAAAGACTTAAAACTAGATATAGATCACTTACCTTTTTAAATATTGGAATATCATTTTGCTATTTGTTAATTAGTTTGTTACCTTGTTTATGTGTTGTGTTGATTTATTGATATTTATGCAAAAATTACTTAAATTAATTTATGCCATAACTATAAAAAATTAAAACACATACCTGTGAAATTAGATAATTTATTTATTATTATTTTATGAATTATTTACTAAGATATGAACTGAATTGTATCGACTTTTGTGAGTAGTTACTAAACCAAGTTTGCAATTCTTATGAAATTTTTAGGGAAAATCAATCTTCATAACTTTCCATGAAATTTTACAAATCACTCCTTGCGATGTTTGTCATTGGTTATTTTCTGCTATTTGATTTTCTTGTACCTTATTAAAACCTGCACATGAAAAATTCTAGAATCTTATTATTACTGTTCATTAAAGTATACATTTTGCATACCAGAGATTGTCAACTTGATTTTGCTATCTTACACATGCTAGTTTGGACAACTTTTTTCCTTGATTTGTGTGTTTGCTTGCAATTTTCCTTATTGATTTGATTCCTTCTTTTCCTTGTTGTGATTAATTTGGCTTTCTATTAGATTTTCTATTTTGATTTTTTGCTAAATTTGAATTTTACTTCTGTCGCTCGTAGGGTGATGTCTCCTTTTACAAGGGAGGTGGGAATGTTACCCCAGCTGGGGTCTAGTTTAGGGTTCTTTTTGCTCACATTGTTGCTCACTTAGAGGAGATATGCCTGTTGCCCTTCCTTTGGATGCTCTCAGATAAGCCTTCACAGAGTGATTGTAAAATGATGCAGGTGCTTGTTGAATGGTGGATGGACAACACCCACACATTCCATTTGTCACCAATTAGGGACTTGACCATCACACTTGGGGACTTCACCTACCTTATTGGGATTTATTACTCTAGTATGGTTCTCCCTACAAATGTTAGATGTATGATGTTACAAAGAGATTGTGTTCACTGACTACTTAGATGTGTTCTCCAAACTAAGGGGAACCTTTTTTTTTAGTGCTTTAGCTTAAAGATGGAAGCCCATTTTGCTATTAATGATAGCCTACATAGTTGGTTGATCATGTGGCTTGGTGCTACCTCCTTTATAGTTTATTAGGGATGTTATTTGCTAATCCCTTAGTTGGTGTCAATGTTTAAGAACTTAGGGTCTATTCATCACTTTAACTGGGGATCGATAACATTGATATATCTACATTGGTTTCTTAATCAGTGCAATCGAGGGCTATCAAACATGGGCAGTTCTTAATAGGAGCTTGTGATAATTATCTTTTATGAACTTTCTTACTTTGCTCATTTACTTACTTCATTTAAGTATTATTGAACTTATGTTGTCGTTTTGACAAGCTTAGGCAATGGAGTTTAGTTTTTAGAGGGTGGCAATCCTCTACCAAACATGGATGACTACTACCCTTTTTTTGCGAGGTGATGCTTTGCACACCATCGAAAGTCATTTATTAAGATTAGGCGTAACTGCTTGAACACCACGACTCTGGATCAGGTAGGCTCACTTTGTAAAACGAGTTAATGTTAGTCCCTTGTGTTATTTATTAATTGTAGTTATATAATTATAGCGATAAAATCATGGTTCTTTTATTTTCTTTATAACTGTAATTAAATTAGAGAGGGCCTGCTCACACATGATAGCTAGAAGTCATTGAAAGGAAGGGCTACTCCTTTGGGTAGTTGCCTACTGGTAGGACCTTCACTATGAGAGTGGTATCTCAAAGAAAGGGTCCTTCTATGGCATTAGGGGCTAGATTCATGATCAGTTCCTTAACACTCACCTTCAAATATGTTCTAAGTGATAAACCTAAAGGAGGAAGAGTATCAGGATGCCTAAGTTTCATACTAGGGGAGTAGCATATGGTAAACAATGTTGAGTATAGGACTTAGATGGTTGGGGCCCTCTTCGGGACAATCCTAATGGTTGTGGTAATCATTAGGGCATTCTTAGGGCATGAGGTTTACGTAGGGATAGTTCTTCACCATAGCACACAGGGATGAAGGTGCACTTAGAGAGAAGGCCTATAAAGCCTACTCTTACCATTAGAGGCTACAAGCGGGCCCACACCTATAAAGCTCAAGGCTTAGAGCCATTGGTGGAGGGTAATCTTCACCTGTTCATTAATAGTATGGTTAAGTTATGTGTGGCCTCCTTTACTAGCTTAATGATGTCTTTAGAGATCATTCAATCGATGCATGTACCTTCAAGTTAGTTGGCACCATGTACTTGAATACCATTATTCTTTTTTTATGTTTTTTGTATTTCCTATTTATCTTTGATTACTTGTTAATTAACTGTAATGTCTCCTTTGTAGATTCCTTATAATTCAGGCTGAGGCAATGATCAATTTGATTTCCTCCCTAAAGAGAACTATGACACAACAGACATAAGAGGTCAAAGTTAGTAAAAAAAAAATGCAAGATATGTTATGCATGATTTGATTATGCTTGTATGTGTGCCTTGTGTCCTATCTATCCCAACCCTTATGTGTTTTGTAGGAGAAGGTCCAACACATGAACTAAGAGCTTCAACAGATGCAGTAGCAGTTTGAAGAGACAAAGGATAAGATCAATAGGATAATGCTACCAGTACCTCAGACTCAAATAAGTATGCCACCGCTTCAAAGGATAAAGAGGATTGAACTACTTATAGCCATTTTAATTTTTATGATTTTTCCCTTGTATGCTTTGTACTTGTTGGATACACTAGTACTGTTAGATGATTTTTGATACTGTAAGATAAATATTTAGGTAATTTTAAAAATGCCTTTATTTTTGAATAATTATTTGAACTATTAAGACTTATAGGAGATACTTTGAGGTGACTTTGCCTCAATTTTACTAAACTTTAATATTTTTTCTCGAGTGTAGATGATTGATTCTGGTTCTGGCATTTGATATGCACTCTGAATGTAAGATTGCATTATTTTCTATTTACTTGCATATGTACATGTCCTTAAGAATAGGAATGAAGTTATCTAAAAGTCTAAAATGTAAGGGAAGCTTTGCCCCAATTTATCTAAGAAAAGTGGGCTATACAAACTAGTAAAGTTGTCTGTACAAACCAATAACTGTATGTATAAGTAATTTGAGTGGTATGCACAATCATGTACTATTATATGTATTTGTCATGTATCATTCACATTCTCTTTCTTCTATAAATATCCCATCCTCGATTTTCACACCCATATCTGTCATTTTTACGTTTCCATCATGGCCAAGGGATTTTTGAAGTCTTTCCCATCCCAAAGTTTGTCTAATTTACCTTAGGTAGGTTTCAACAATATTTATTATCTCTTGTTAGTCTGACTCAACTTGGATTTTCTTCGAGCAGCTTGTGATTTCTGGGATCCCACTGCCATTCTTTCCACTTTAGAGATACTTAAATCTACCCCCTATTAGAAGAATTCAGTACCATTCTAGGCTATCAAATTACAAGTGTTAATCGGATTGCCCTATCCTACCTAAATTATCCTTAGATAAAAAAAATGAAGGAGCTATTTGATTTGCGACATAATGAGGTACCTATACCCTTGGTGAGGAGAAGATTCTTATGTCCCCTTTTCTTGCTCTTTATCATTCTAAGGTCCATGCCTAGGCAAAACAAGCACGTATCATAACAGTTATCTTAATAGGGGAGTTGCTGCTTTAGAGGGATCATGGAAAGATAGATCTTCAAATTCTACCTCTCATCGAAGAAATTGAAGTCGAGAAAACTTTGATCCTAATAATTCTCAGTGAAACCATTATACGTTTGGATAAGATGTCACTTGGCGTCAATGAATCTTTCGCATGGAGCTCGCTATTGTTCCAAGTATAATTTTCTCTTGGAGCCTTATTTTATTAATATTATTAATAGTTATTATTATTTATTGTCCTAACTTGTGCCTAACTACCCTTATTGGTTTTCAATCCAGTGAGCTACTCATTTTAGCTTAAGTAGTCATTTTAAGTTTTCAATCAAATGAGCTATTCTTTTTATTTTATTTTATTTTCCTTTCTTCTTTCTTCTTTTTTTTTTGTTTTTCTTTCAAATATGGCTGCAAGAGAAGTTGGGTTTGTTGGTTACTCTGACTATGGATGCAAGGTGTTATTTCCTACAACACTATTTAAACCATCATCTGTCAAGGCCTGTAGCCATTGAAATGGAACAAATTAAGTCACTTTCCCGCATTACCAATTTCAACATCCATTAGATCTACCATTAATTGAGACTAACCAAGGTTACCTTAAGGACTTACGGAGATTATGTGATCATTCCTACGCTGCCATTCAGTACCTTTTATGTTTTTGCTAGAGTTCATCTTCAATTTGGAGCTACGTAAGACACAGTGTGATTCTTTCCTACTTTCACTAAATGACCCTTCACCCAATACTTTTTGGATAAGGTGCAGGCCATCTGGACTAATTGCTACACCAATCATATATTCCATGTTAAGATCTTTACCTCTGATGATGTTGATTTTGAGGCTTAATTACTTGATAGTTAGAGGCATAGGCTTGATTTCATCAAACATTCTTAGCATCAAATGAGCATATGGAAAAGAACTTCTTATATTTCATTTACTTTAAAGAGATGTTTGACAAAGGTTACTTTCATCATACAAATGTATTTTCTTTAGATATTATGCTCACCATGAATCGTTACAATTTTGTGTATCATATATTAATTAAATGCTTGATCACTGCTTTTATTAATGGCACATTAGATTATCTAATTATCTTGTTCAATGTCTCAAGCTCATTTGTTCTTCATTCTTTATCTTTATTCCCTTTACTGCTGTTTGTCCCATGTTCTGTCACCTTTTGATGGGTATCCCAAGTGGTCGATTGCATCCTCTCGACTTTTGCTTTTCTTATTACATATTTTATGTCCTAACTTTTTCCTAAGTCGCCTTTTTGAGTTTTCTACTTTGTTGACTTTCTTTTTTGTTTCTTTCTTTCTTTCTTTCTTTCTTTTTTTTTTCTTTCTTTCTTGCTTTTAATCCCTAATTTTTGCTCAAATTGCCTTTTCAGGTTTTTGACTTAGCAGACTTACTTTACTTTTCTAACATCCTTATACAAAGTACTTCCTTAGCCTATCCAAGTTCACTAGTTCAAAGAACTCATTCCCATCGATGTCGGATAACTTTATAGCACCACCTGAATAGATTTGCTTGACCACATAAGGGCCTTCTTAATTTTATTTAAACTTTCCATGAGCATCCTAAGTTTGCGGTTAGATTACTTTCAATACTAAATCACTAACCCTTATTGTGTTTTTTTTGACTCTTTTGTTAAAAGTATAGGCCATTCTAATTTGATATAACTAGATATGATAAAGAGCCTTCTACCTTTTCTCATCTAGCAAAGCCAACTGTGAGCGCCTTGAATTTCATGGTTGCATTCAAACGGGTGGAATTGTTCTTACAACTCCATCCTCTTATTGATCATCAGGGGATCGAGAGGATGAGGGTCTTTATATTGGTAATGACCCCAATGTGTGGTGTATGCTTGGTTCAATGGGGGATCCTTTAAGGCCTCGCATGACTTAAAAGCCTTAAGTCCAAAATGATGGTCATCAACCAAATGCGAGATAATACATTGGTACCATCCATAAAAAATATGGAGTTGCCACTTGACTTTGGTCGGGACAACAATCTAGGGAAGGCAAAATCTTAACCTGATCTAAGTCAATTAGAAGGCTCATTTCATTTTCACCCTACCAAAGATTGGGTTCAAAAATTATGTATGACTTAGGGAAAAGGTTAGGCACCCCTAAATTGCTTAGATATTGGGATACGACTTACGAACATCTTTGGTTCACTTTTAATATTTTAAGCAAATTATCAATTAGTCCAATTAACGCCCCTAATCATACATATAAGCATATTCCACTTTAACAAATCAAGTCATCACTCAACAAAGGTAAGGAGGATCATGCATCATGGCATAGGGTTATGGCATGTATTATCATCCATACATTCATACATATATAATCATCCATATTTGGGGAAGGAGGTCATGTGACATGGCATAGAGTTTTTGGCATGCGTTAATATCTATTTAAACATATAATAATCCATAATCAAACATCAAAGAAGGAGTGGGGTCATGTATCATGGCTTAGGGATTATCATGCATTTATCCACTCCAAAATCATCCATAAACACATAAGAGGATGATCAAGACCACATTCATGGTCTAGCATTAGTAAGGATACCTGCACCTAAAGGAAGAAAACAAGTTAGTGATTAATCAATATGGAAAAACAAACCAAGAAAACTTAAAGTAAATAAAAGAAATAAAGTGCATTTATAATGGCAATCTCACCATGTCTCCTAAAATCAAGGTATCTTAATACACATTATAAGTCCATGATAACACATTCCAACATCATAAATCAAAATGTAAAACATAATATAGCATGGCCAAAATGCATAAATCATGAAGTGCTAGAAACCATAAACATTAGATGCAAGACACTTTAGAGGACATCACATGGCCTAAGGCAATAACCACCACAAAAAAGAGATCCTTGGATTGATAAACCCTCACTCTCATTGCTTATAAAGAGCTTAGGCATCCAAGAGCATCACTAATGATGAAAAAGGTTAGAATGACAAATAAAAAAAAAGCAATGTCTAAGACACTATTCATATGTTTCCAACACGAATAAAACCATGTAAAAGGGGACTCTTAAGGTTATTGAAACCTCAAGTTCCTCACTTGGTCACTGTCCTAAAGTGACTAACAATATAACTGAAATCATCATTAAATCTACATTAAAGAGCATGGACATTAAGTTAGCAAGAACCATTAAAACCCCTTAAAAACCTATCGAAACTTTATTTTTGAAGTGAATAAGGGTCCTTGGCTATCTAGCCTTGCCCTATTCTACCACTAGAATGATAAAGAAACTTAAAATAATACCTTGGATAATAGAATTTTGGATGGAAAGAAAAGAGGTTTTAGAAAAGAGGTTTTAGAAAAGAGGTTTTCACAAAATTATGCCAAAGAAACCAGGGTTGTATAACCCATTATTCGGGTTGTATATCCTAGAATAGTAGGATGTACAATCTATACAAAGGTTGTACAACCCCCAAATCCAGGGCTTTTGAAAACAAAAATAAGAAATAACAAGAGGAAGAAAAAATGGGAAATGGGGGACCTTGGATGCCTTTATATGTTTCAATACACTCAAAAGCTCACAAGATGTTTTATATCCTCCAAAATGCTTAAGGAATGCTCAAAAGGCAAAGAGAAAAACTAAGTTCTACCTTAGAATGAGTTGGGTGAGTTGGGATCTTAAGGTTTTTTGTGTTAAGTATGAGTTGAAAGTAATTTTGATAGAGTATACTTATGGGTTTCCAAGCCTCTTTTCCCTTTTCAAAATGGGGGGGTATTTATAGGTGTTGGGTGAGTAAATAGAAACAAAGCCTTTTTTCCCTTTTCAAAATAGTTTTAATTGCACCATGGACATATCCAATCATAGAGAAGGAGCTAAATGTTCTAGAATTAGGGTTTGCATATGGGTTGTACAAATAAGAAAGGGTTGTACATCCACCTTTTAGGGTTGTACAACCTTAGGGTTTAAGGAGGGACTAGTTCCAGAAGATTCTCAAGACTAGGGTTTAAAGGTGGGATTTATAACCCTATCTATAGTTGTAAAACCCTGCATAATGGGTTGAACATCCCATTAAGCATGACAGGTAGCTTAGTTTTGGATTTAGTCTTAGGCATCTACAAGGTATCCAAAGCCACTCGTCTCTTTCTTTGGTGATTCCCATTGTATTTTAGGGATAGGTTATGTGATTTTCATCATCGAGCTTGCATCTTAATACCTAAAATCCAATGCTAATGGTTTGCCCCTGCTTTTTGTGGGGCTTGAAAAACATCATTTGAGTAATGATTGTTGGATAAGACATAATAAATCATTTGTTATAAATTTAAATACTAGATAAAAGATATGAAAGGATACAATTTTCTTAGCAGCTCCTTAAGTAAGAACCAAACTTCTTGGTAGCCCTTTAGCAAGTACCAAGGTTAAATTTCACCTTTTAATTGCCCTCTTATAAGTACTAAAGTTGATCTCTTTAACAGCCCTCTAACAAGTATGAAGCTTCTTAGTAGCCCTCTAGTAAGTACCAAGGTTAAATTTGACCTTACAACAACCCTCTAGCAAGTTTTGGACTTGATCATCTTAGCAGCCCTTTAACAAGCACTAAGCTTCTTACTAGCCCTCTAACAAGTATTGAAGTTGATCTCCTTAACAACCCTTTAACAAGTACTAAGTTTCTTAGCAACCCTCTAGCAAGTACCAAAGTTAAATTTTACCTTTCAATAGCCCTCTAATAAGTACTAGAGTTTGGTATAGGATAATTGGCCTTTTATGGTCACTAGTGATCTTGCATTTCTCTGTGGGTGTTTTAGTCTTTTTTAATTGATGATTTTGTCTTAGGGATGCCCCTGGATGGTTCTTATGTCATCCTGGTCATCCTAGTATTTGTAAAACTAAGTTCATATCCCCAAAACTTTTTTGGCTATCTTAGGGATTTGTTCTTTTCTCAGAGGAATAAACTTAGGCCCCAATACTGCAGGAAGTATTTCTTAGGAGAAAGTAGTTCCTTTTTGAAATATTAATGAGGCCTTAAAGGGGTAAGTTTGTTATTAAAGAGTATTATGTTAAATTCGGTGTTCTAAAGTTCTTTAAGAAATTGAAGTTATTTTGGTAATCTTGGACTTAAGGGAAGGCTAGGGCTATTTTGGTAATCTCGAGCTCTTTTTGAAGCCAAGGGTAGTTTAATAGTTTTGGGTTGGTTGGTTTAGGATAAGTTGAGTTGTCAAGCTCATCACGACCGATTCAACACATTGGTGGGTTGTATAGCCCGGGGCCACTATATAAACCCCTCAAAAGCAACTTGTCTCATATGCACTATTCTTCTTCTCTTTCTTGCTTTCTTCTCTCAAAGCTTCAAACTTAGTTCTTAGGCTACCTTAGGTTTTTGAGTGATTATCATGGTTGGGTTTCATGAGGACGATATGTTTTATGTTTAAGAGGAGTTTCCCAATGAGGGCATCCTTATACTAGATGCCCTAGAGCAGCTACATTCTTAGTGGGGATTCATGCAGGTGAGCCCATTGAAGGGTGTGAGCGCAAGGATGATTCCACTTGGCTTTCCTCCAAAGAGTGGCACACCAACGATTTATAACCTACACCATTATCTCACAGGAGTAGGCTTGGGAGTGGTAAGTGCTCTTTTTCTTTCCCTTTAATTTTATTTTATTTTTCATGCACCTTGCCATTTGTAGATGTTATTATAGTCTTGGAACTTACTTTTGGCTTTCTGCTTATCGACTAGGTTAATTGCCTCATTTTGTCTACCTTAGGCTTTTGTTCTATAATTTGTATGAAGAAAAAATCAAAATCAATTTGTAAAGTGATTCATGGGCAATTAAGGTACATACCTGGGTAAATAATTCATTATTTTGCAAATTCGCTAGTCTTACAATATTTTATCTCTAAATGCTAGATCTCATTTTTTTTCAAGAAAATTAACTTCATACTTTTTCTCGAAACTTGTGGATGAACTTTAGTAACCAAGATTTATCACTCTCTTGTCTTTAGACTTTAATAATTGTGAAAAATATATATGTAAGCTTGTACACTTGATCATTCATTGACTCTCTTGTTGTGCAAGGTATCATCACCTTCTAAAAGGGAGGTGGCACTATGGGTCCTATCGAGAATGGAGTCGTACTCTATACCCTTAAGTCCTAACTCGATTGGATGGGATTAGGATTTGGACCTTTATATGGATACTACTAGAAGAGGCGTCGAGGATTGACTCATTGATGACACATGTATTATTAGAGCGATGGATGGATACAACTCACACCTTCCATCTACCCTTAGTTAGTGAGGTCATGATCATTCTTAAGGACTTCACTTTCTTGGCTGGATTACAGTTTGCATGTATTCCTGCCCACCGACTCTAGTGTGCATAATCCAGTACTCTAGAAAGACTATTTGTTGAAAGTCATCGACTGTGTTCCTAGGCTTAAGGGAAGTAGGACTGTGGCAAGGTTAAGCATTTGGCATGGGGCACCTAAGGTCATTAATGATAGTTTGGTTGAGGTAGTCGATTAGCATTCACGTTGTTTCCTATTATATGTCTTGTTTGGCATAATCTTTTCGAGTGCTTCTGATGTGGCTAAGCTCTACTTGGTGCCCATGCTATAAGATCTAAGTCGGTTGCACCATTTTGACTAGGGATCTGCGGTACCATTACCTTAATTGGTGCTCCTTAGGTAAGGTATACATGTGCAATGCTTGGAGGGTACTCACCATAAGTCTTTCTTGATTTAATATTTGTGCTTTAGTCATGTCTTGTTTTTTGAAAATTAGGTCACTTATGCTTGTTAAGCATGGGGTATTAAGCTTGGCCTGCTAGAGGGGCTGGACATACAGATGAGGTGGAGGATGGCTACCTTCATTTTGCACAGTAGAGTGTATTGTCTTATATGGAGTCCTTCGTTGTCCCCAAGCATGCTCGCCCGAACACGTTCATGTTAGGCTGGGTACACTTTCTACATAGACATAGTCATGAGTCAAAATCATTAATCTTTATCATATGGTCTTACACTTACTATGTGTTTTCTTTTGTTTGCCTTTTTCCATTATAACTATGCCTCAACTGAAGGGGTCCTATGTGAACATGGCCATTGGAGATGGCAGAGGTTAAGGTTATTTTCTACAATCATTGTCTGATGGTGAGGCTATCCCTTCGGGAGTGGTATCTCAAAGAGCACATTTTTTTATTAACACGAGGATCTGGATCTATGACCTATCCCGTAGTGTCCACCCACAAGCTTATTCTAGGTGAGGATCTTGAGGGTACATAGCTTATGACAGTGTTATGTTATGTGCCTATAGAGTAGCTATCTTCTTCCAGTACTCCCTATAGGTCTTGGATGGCAAGGGCACTCATAGGGAGCCTTCTTTTATTAGAGGTGGCGGTTAGTGCATTCCTCCATTATGTGCCTGATAAAGGGGTCATTCTAGCATATAGGTCAAGGTACTACTGCTCAAATGGCATGGAGACCTACAACTTTTGCTTTTGGATCTGGCATTGCTATTGCCCGAGGTCGCAAATTTTTGTTAGGTGGTATAGAGCCTGTGGTGGTGGCGACTTAACCTTTATGCCAGATAGTCTAGTGGAGTCTTATATGACTTCATTGACTAGATCATTGATATCACTATAGATCACCTGGTCTATCTATACATTCAAGCCTGTCGAGACTACCTACATAAGTGTTTTCTCCTTAGTTTTCTAGTACTTTGATCACGATGTAAGGCATGTTGTTGTGAATGCTTCATCATTGTTGTAGATCCCTCGTGTGTATGTTGAGGTTACGGTCGACTTGATTGCTGCCTTGAAAAGGGCTGTGACACAGTAGACACACTTTATATAGGTTAGTGAAAGCAAGCAAAATAATGCATGTATGCATATTTGTGATCAACATTTCATATGCTTTATGTCCTATACATCCTAACCTTCGTGTTTCTTACAGGAGATGATCTAGTGCTAGAACAACAAGATTAAGAAGAGAGATCAATGTCTTGCAAAGGTGGAGGTAGAGATTGAGAACTTGACTTAGGTGACTGCAGAGCATATATTTATGGCAATGAATGGCAAGGCTGAGGATTCCAAGGCAACTCTTTCTAGGAGCAGCGGTAGTTAAGCCATGGAAACCCCTCTTTTTTCCCTACTTAGTTATTTAGGGCATTTTTCTTTTTTCCTTACAATACAAAACATTTAGTTATTATTTTGCACTATTGTATAGTTTATTGGGTGATTTGAAAGCCCCAAAATTTAGATGTTTGTTTAGAGCTCTTAAAGTAAGCTGAGGCTTTATTGTCTCTATTTTTTTTTATTATCAAACTTTGACATTTATTTCTTTAAAAATAGATGCATTGTTTGACCCCTAAATGTATGTTCTTGAATGTGCATTATCATCCTTTTCATTTATGTACCTTTCAGAATAGGTACAAATGACATTTTACGTCCATAATACAAAAGAAAGGCTGCTTGACTGTTTCTAGGAACTGAGTTATATACAACCCAACTTGAAGGCTGAACACACCAAGTTAAAGGCTGTATAACCTTGGTCAAAGATTGTACATACTTGTGAGTCTGATCTTCTACTATAAACACCCATTTCACACTCATTCTTCTTACTCATTATTCTTAGCTCCCAGACCATGTCAAGAACCTTTCTAAGGTCTCTTTCATTCCATATTTGGTTTGATCTATCATGGGGTGAGCCTTTCAGCTCTCTGTTACCTCTCCTCTATCTACCTTAATACTCACTTTTTATGGATAACCTGTGATATATGGGATTCCACCACTTACACTTTCCACTTCGGGGATATATTAGATGAGTTTGGTGCTATTCTAGACTGTCGTGTCACAGCTGCAGACTAGATTGCTCTACCTTATCTGGATTACTTGTAAGTCTAAAAGATGGTAAAGCAATTTGATATGTGGTATGAGGAGGTGCCCAAGTACACAACGACAGAGGAGAAAATCCTTATGGCCCCTATCATCACTTTTTTCCCTAGGGGCCATGCTTGGGTAACTCAGGCTGGTATTACTGTAGCCATCCTGATGGGCGAGTACTTATTGTAAAGAGAGGAAAAAGAGTTAGATTTATAGATTTTACCAATGTTATAGGGAGGTGAGTTAGGGAGGACTCCTGTGCTGACGATCTTGGGTAAGACCATCATGGGACTTGATAGAGTGGTCCTTGGTGTTAATGATTCTTTTATAAGGAGCTCGTTGCTACTTTAGGTGAGAGCTCCTCTTGCAATAACCCCCCTTGGATGTTCTTTCTTTCTTTTTCCCTTTTTTATTTCTCTTTTTTTTTATTTCTTTTACTTTTATTGCCCTAACTTTTGCCTAGACTACCTTAGTGGGTTTTCAATCTAGCAAACTGCTCACTTTTGCTTAGGCCACCCGTTTGGGTTTTCAACCTAATAAGCATATTTTTTTATTTTTCTTTTCTTTTCTTCTTTTTCTTTCTTTTTATATATGGTTGCAAGAGAGATTGGGATTATTAGTTGCCCCCACATATATGCGAGGCTCTACTATCTATAGTACCATTTGAACTATCATCTATCGAGGCCAACTACTACTAGAGCTAAATGGGCTCAGTGGATGTCTCAAATCATCGCCATCAATGATCATTGGAACTCCCTATAATGGAACCTATCATGTGTTACATTGAGAACTTTCAGCGAGTGTGTCATCTCTCCTATCTTGGCTTCAGGCACATTTTATGACCTAGCTTTTATGCGTCGCCAGTTTAGCGTTTCTCAGTTTGTGGTATGATTCCTTCCTTTATTTATGGATTGTTCCTTATCCCAATGCTTCTTGGATAGGGTTGAGGTTGTATAAACCATTTATCATATTTACGACTTCTACACTAGCTGGGATCTACAACCTAACAATAATGAAGACTATATGGCATGGTTACATGATTTTAAATCTATAGACAATGTATTAACAATTAGTAGACAATGATCTTTTTCAAAGAAAGACTATTTTATATTTACTTCTAGTTCAAAAGCATGTATGACTCATTCACTTTAATCCTATAAACATATTTCCATTTGATATTATGTTTAACACGTCATTTTCATTTCGCATGTTGCACATTAATTAAATGCACAATTTTTGCTTTTAATGTTAGCACACCAGATCATCCAATTATCTTGCTCAATGCCTTTATCTTGTTTATTCCTCTACTCATTCACCCTAGTCTTTTCCCTTACTACCTAACTATCCTTGTTAATGGTCCCCTAGTGGTCAATCACACTTTCTCGACTTTTACTCTATTTATTCTTTGCATTTTTGTGTTCTAACTTTTGCCTAAGTTGCCCTTTCAAGTTTTTGACTTAGTGAGCTTTTCCAACTCAATATGTTCCATTTCAAATTTCTAATCCTATGTTTCATCACCATTACCCATATCTTCAATGGAACTCACAATCATATCCTCGATGTTTGCTAATGTCATTCAAGTGGATGTCCCTTCAGTGAATTTGCATAACCCAACATACCCCATTCTAAATCCACTAGGGGTACATTTTGATAAGCCATTCTAATCTTTTTTTTTTCTTAAGATCCTTGCTTGTAGACTATAAGTGCATATCATATAGATTTTGCTGATGCTCTTCATCAGAGATTTTTCACTTGTCATTCCATGGTTAAGTAGTTTAAGGGCCATGCAAAACTGTAGATTGATCTGATCCCTAAGTATTGATATGATCTCTAAGTATTCTCTTTCACCATGACCTGCTTACCCTTTTTATTTCTTCCTCTTCTTACTCTCCTCATCAAACAAGTCTTAGTAATTTAGATAGCCTATTTTTCTAACTTGTGTATGAAAGAATGCCATCTCATGATCATCCATAGAATCTTCTTCCACATGTTTTTCATCTTCCTTCGTGATTTCCTTTTCAGCCTCCCTAATCATCTCTCCTTCTTTCATGAAGAAATCAGATAAATGACTATGCAAATCTCTTATTTCTAGCTTTCCTTCTTTTCCATGATAACCTAATCCTCGTCTAGTAGTCTAAGTAGGAATTTTTGGGAATTCTAACACACTTGTATAGTTTTTTCCTTATCCTTATCTTAGAAGAAACTTTATATTTTTCATCATACCCATCACTTTCAGGTTAAGCTATTTGTCTGTAACCCCAGATACTTAGAAACCCTTAAGATATAGACAACTATGCTCAGTGTCCACACAATCTCTCTAACTTCTTCACAGATCATCATTATCTCACCCTTATATGGGATCTGCACCTTCTGATGCATTTGTAGATGACATCCATCCTAGTGGGTGATACCATGGCCTTCCCAAAAGCAATGAAAAGGTGATAGGAATGTCTAGCACCATAAATTCAACCATAGTCTCTACAAATCTCTTTCTCTATCATGGTCATAAACACACTAGCAGTTGGCCTTCTACTGTCATCTTATTCTCTAATAATGTTGTTTGATGTTTCCAAGTCCTTTTCTGACACATCAAACTTATGAAGAATTTTAAATGGCAAATGTTAATCCTAGATCTATCATCAATCATCACGCATAATGTTGGACTCCTTTTTACCCCAACTCTAATAAATAAAGCCAAATTATGTTCCCTTCTCTCTTGTGGTAAGTCTTTATTAGAAAAGGTGATCTTCCCTTTATTGATTACCAAGGTAATAATATCCCTTATTATGACTTACTTGGAAATGATCAAATTCGACAAAGATTCAACAATCACCTTCTTATGTTCTTAGGAGGAGATGAATAATTTCCATACACTAATTTAAGCTAACATCTTTTTTAACTACTTCAAAATGGGGTTGTCTTTCTTTTTTTCCTTTACCATAAGCCTATCTACTTCTTTTTAAACCTTTAGGCCTTTAAGGGCCTCTTTGTATAGGCAATACTTTCCATTTCTAATTATAAGGTTCACATGTTCCTCTCTTTTTTCTTAATTACTTTTCTCTCAAAGTTTGATTATTCTCTCCCTTTTCACCCCCTCCCTCTCTTTGTCTAAGCTATCCCATGGATTAATAGCACAAATAATAACTACAACTTTTATGGGAGTCACCTCTTCAAAGGTGGCCATCATAACCACTACAGGTATCTTAAAATTAATCATGAAAGTTTTTTATTTAAGGGTGAAAATTTGTGATAGTTTGGGAGTGGCTTCCCTTTTATGCTTGGCCTTCCTGAATTTGGCAAAATAATAGTCTTATTGTTAATGAGATCCTAGATCTCACCTGTAATAGTATCAGTATTATGCCTGATTCCTTGATGGAATGCATAGTAGACATTGGCATCATACGCTCTTAGTAGTTATTAGGAGATGGCCTTTGTTCTAATGGCTTTAGTACCCATTTAATTCATAACCTCTCAAATACCTTAGATAGAAGGAAGCCTAAATCAATAAATTACCTTGGGGTTCTCATCGTATTCATGTCAACTATTTTAGTCCCTTCTCCTTAGGCTTATGATGTGACACTTATCCTTTCGCCATACTACCTTTTGGACTTAAAATATAATTCCTTAGCTTGTAAGCCAACTTTCTTGAGATCCATAAAATTATGCACTAACATGCCCTTAATCCTAGTACTATACTAGGAAAAGCTCCTCTAACTATTATTTAGATTTGTTCCCTCTTAGTTGGTTTGGTAGTTGCCTTAAAGGCCATCTTCTTCCATCTCCTTATATAGTCATTGAAACTTTCTCCAGATTTTTATTTCAACAACTCTAGGTTGTACAAAATGACTAATATATCTAAATTATGAGCATAATGCTTGTTAAAAGCCTTTGTCAATTCCTCCTAATCTTCTCTATTTGTATTTGGTCCTTGGCTGATTAAAATACTAAGTTTTGCTAAGCCCTCCAATGATAACTCAAAATGTTCCAGCATAGTATCTGTTGGTACCCTGGATGACTTCATGACAAGCGCATATGAGCAAATGAAATTCTTTGCACTATGAGTTCCTATGAACTTTTGGAGCTCGAGCATCCAAAAATTAGCTAGAAGCTTCTCCAGTTTACAACCAAGTAACACTTCAATATAAGTTCCTATGGTTCGACAAAGATCAACCCTTTTTCTCTTTATAATTTTGGGCGATACAGTTGACTCTATGATTAGTTTTGATTTCTAGATTAGGTTAGGGGTCTTACTCTTTATAGCTAGTCAGTTACCCATTCCCTTCCATGAGGGTTTGGATAGGGCTACGATAGTTCTAAGACAAGGATTATTAGTATGATGCATGAACAAATAACAAATGTTATGCTTAAAATGCACATGTTATTGCAAAAGATCCTTCTAACCTTATTCCTCCCATACATGAGGTTCAAAGGCTCTTTCCTAGGTAGGGTCTTATTCTTTTATTAACATGAGATAGAGAGTATGCGATATCACCTCGGACTAAATAGGGTTGAAGTCCCAAAAGAGCATATGTACATGCGATCTATTAAACAATAAAAGAGAAAGTCAAATATAAAAGAAAACTCTTTAGATTGATAAATAAGAGAAACAAATGAACAAAGAATCCATTTAACAAAGAAAGTAAGGGATGTACATAAGTATTTACATATGAATTAAGAGCATTTGCATGGAAGGATATGGGAAATACATGAGTGGGATAATTACATCAAAGAGGACTAGGATAACATTATACTTACATAGGGGGCATTTACATCAAGGAGAATAGGGTGACATTGTATTACATGGGGAACAACTAATCATGTTCTTTGGGAATGTCAACCCTTCCTTTAGAGATGAAATGCAAACAAAGGGACATCCTATTCCAAGGTACTATTGGCTTCTACATGTACCTAATGGTTGAGATGGTTATAATAATTGATGACTCTTACAAGCTTATGGAATGGTTGTTGTAACCCCTTATTTGATATACCCAAAGATACTTACCTTGTGAGTAATGAACCCTCCTCACTATCTCTTAAGCCTAAATGGAGCTTAAGTCTTAAGTTTGAAGAGTCCATTAGTTTGTCTAAGGGTGGACCTAGTGCATGTAGTGAAATGTAGAGGCTAGATGAATACAATGGGTTAACCAAATGACAAAGAAAAATGGTAAAATGTGAACTAAATGTTAGGCTTAATTTGTTCATAGATATTTCATAAGATTCGAGCTTGATTTAGTGTTAAACTATATCTATATTAAGTGACGTTGAGTTAGTTTAAGTTTTTTTTTTTTATCACATTTTCAATGCTTTATAAGTGTTTTAGCAAGTTTAGAGCTAAATTGGACTAAAATACACAAATTTGGTAACTTCAGGGACCAAGCTTAGAACTTAGACATGTAAGAGCAATCACATGCTATCGTGACCATGACTAAAGTCGTGACCTACGACTTAGGCGCAACATGAGCTACTTTCTAGCCTATTTTTTGGCTCTTTTGAGGCAATTTTGTAAAAAGATTATAGGGGCAAAAAGAGGAGTTTTTAAGAGAAGAAAAATAAGGAGAAACACACTTCAACACAAGATCAAACGCAAGAGTTTAAGAGATCATTAGATCAATAACGAAGAAGAAAAGAAGATCTATCTTGCTACTTGGGAGAATTCATCTTTCCGTCTCTTTATTTTTATTTTTCTTCTTAAGAAGATACTATTAAGTTTGGATTTGTCTTATTTTGTTAGTGTGTTAGGCTAGATCTTTGATCTATGACCTTGATGTAGCCATGTATTGATTGAATAATTTATGATTTTGGTGACTATGTTGGGATTTTGTTCTTTTGTAAGTAAATGATTCTTGAGCCTAATGCTTGTGATTGCTTGGCCACCAATTACATGATTTGTGTTTCATTTATATATTGAGAGATTTTTAATTGGAATATACCTAGAATCATGCAACTTAACTTAATTAACAAGTATAGATACCTACTTAACCTATTGCTATTGCGCAAAGGGTTGCTAGAGCTGATAAAGTAATGCATTCCTAGTTCACATCAAGAGATGGATTTAGAGGAATGGTTACATATTAAGTGATTACTTGAAAGAGAGCCCTAATTACTAAAGAGATAATCAATAGTTGCAACCATTAATCCAACATAGCATTGAATGACTAGTGATTTCATGATTTTCCATTAGTGAGATGAAGTGTCCTAGGTGTTTTATCATAAAGTTTTTTTTTTTAATTACTTTTCTCTTTTTGCCATTGAATTGTTAGTTTAGTTTATATCCATTGCATTGGTAGTTTAGATCTTATCTCAAGTATTCGTTTTCTAGATACAAATAGAATCATCATATTTCAGTACTTATAACACCTGTCTCTATGGGATGATGTCTGCACATACTTGTGCATTATATTACTTTGATCACAATCCACTCATATTTTTTCTTAAGGTAGGATTAAGGAATAATTTTAAAAAGGGAACGTAATAAGTGAGCAATGATTTATTGATTGATTTAGCTTTAACCCACTTTGTTAAATTTGATCCAAAGAAATTGATGTTGTTGTTTAGAACATGGTGTTATACTATTTAAAGTTTTTATTCAATTATTAATAAAGAATTTTTCTTTTTGTTTACTGTGTGTTTCTTGTACATAATTGCAACTTCATGACATGGATGTGCTTAAGGCATTATAAGCTCAGGTATCTGTCCTTACTAAGCAAATAAATTCCATGACATATGGTTTCTTCTCCTTTCTCACGTATGATATGCAAATTATGTGGAAAAATCGGTCATAAAAGCAAAACTTGCCAAATCGAGAATTCTTTTACACATGAATAAGTAAGTTAACGGGGGAATTTAATCACCAATCTAATGATCTTTATTATAATACCTACAACCTTGGTTGGCAAAACCAACCCAACTTTTCTTAGTCTAATAATAATTATTTGAACCCCAACTTTAAGCTACCCTTATTTTTCATCAACCACCAACCTTCCAATCGCAAGAGGAAAAGTCTAACCTAGAAAGCTTGTTAGAGTATGACATCACCAAAATTGATGCTAGGTTAGAACAATAAGATGAGATGAAAACAATATTAGATGCAAATCTAAAAAGTTATACCTTTTCCTCCTTCCATAACCTTAATAATCAAATGCGACCAAATGGACAATGATTTAAACTTTAAATCTTAGGGGACCTTACCTAACATCTTTAAGCCCATTCTTAGCAAGGAAAAAAAATTACATTAAGGAGCAATAAGGAGATTGTTTCAAAGATAAAAATGGATGTGTATAGAGAGAATAGTAAAGATGAAGAGCTCATCAAGGATGATAAACTTAAAGAAAATCCATATGACACCATAGAGCAGCCTATAAAGGAGGAGAGATGCTTAAGCATTGACAAAAAAAAAAAGACTATGTGCTTGAAGATTGTCAATAATATGGAGGCAATTTTGAGCTCGAAAAGTCTAAACTAGTAAGAAAAGTTAAGGGTTTTATTATCAAGAAATGTAAGGCGAGTAATCTTTTCCCTTTTGAAATGCAAAATGCTAACCCATCCTTTTTCCCTTATTGTTGAATAGGACTATGATGAGGTTATAAAGGCTCCTCCTTATTTTTGCATTCTTTTCAATTATAGCTTGATTCATTACCTTTTCTTTATAATTATGCATATTTTAGAGAACAAAATACCTTTTATGTTCTAATCTTTAATGAATTTAACCAAGAATAAGAAAAGAGGTCAAGAAAAATGAAGAGGAATGTGGTTTGGATTATCATTTATTTAAGGGGTTTTAGTCCAACACTTTGCTTTTATCCAATCGTAATAAAGGACAATCACAAACCCAAGGTAAAACTTAAGTGAAGCTAGTTCTAAGGGTCAAGCTACAAGACTTTAAAATAATGTTCTTAGATGGTAACCCAAGTTTTTTTTTCTTTTCTTGGCAAATTTTGAAACTTTTATTTGCTTTGTTAGTTCTTCTTTTAATTTTTAAATAAGTTTTCCTTTTTTTTAGTAGTTTTGTTATAGAGAAGATGGAAAGAAATTGAGGATAACTAAAGTGATTCATCTTTGTTCAATTAGATTTTCTTTTGCATTTTCTTATAGTCAGCTTTTATTTTATTTTTCTATTATCTTGAATTGGCTACTTGATCTTTTTTGTTGTATCATACTTGACCTTTTTTGTTTTATCGAGTGTTTAATAAAATGTAGGATAAAAGCATGATGAGATTTGGATATAATCAACCCTCTACTGAGATGAGAGAGGAATATTCCTTTTTATAACACTTTTTTTTTTTAATCTTTTATGCCTTAAAAAGCATGTCATTGAGGACAATGTTATATTTAAGTGTGGGAAGGGGGAATTCTGATCTTGAGCTTGGACCTATATTATGCTTGCACCCATGTGCAAGGCTTAAATAGACCTTTTTTTTTTAATGATTTTTGCAAAAGATATGTAGTGTAACATCCTTATCCCTATTCATTGACATTATCACATGAATATATTCATTGCACAAGTGATATAAAATCTCACATGAACATATGCAAAGGATAAATAATCATTTAGACATGTCAATTGTAAAAACACGACAATGACAATTACACTGTTGCATTTGCGATGCTTGAACATATATGCAGTATTTGCATAGTTATATGACAAATTATTTCATGTTGTGTGCATGTTATGGCATCATAAATAATGATGTTTTAGAGCTTAATGAAAAGTATAAGGAGCATCTAAGAATTAGGAGATGGATGGAAGTGCTTAAGGAGTGAAGAAGAGGGACTAAAAGCAAAACTTTTAACTTTCAACCAATAGAAAACCAGCCCCAATCTTTTGACTTATTTAAAATAAGAATACAGACCATTAGGGTCAGATTTTGAGGAAAAAATGTGGGTTATACTAGAAACAAAGAGAGAGCAAAGGAAGAAGAAAGAAAGGAAGAAAAGGAAGAAGAAGAAGAAGAGAGGGAGAAGAGTGAGCTACCTCAGGTTTTCCAATTTTGGGACAGTAGGTAAGCAAATTTATCTTCTTCTCAACTGGAATTAATCTCTCATGACATGTTAATCATGCATGGTTAGTGAGAATTATGGAGTAATTGAGGTAGAGCTCTTGGATGGAAGTTGTAATCCAAGAGAACAAGAGCTGATTCCGTTGGATTTTGCTCTTAGAGCAGAATTTTACACCCACAATTTCGTAACCCTAGAAGAGGAACTAAGGAAAATGAAAAACATCAAAGTTGTAGCCTTATGTCTCATATAAATGCATATGAAACAGTTTTACTTGATTCTATGTGTGTGAGGTGATATGACTACTTTAGTAGAACTGGGTCAAATCCAAACCGAGATGATCTCAGTCTTCTATTTTCTTATATTTTGATGGCCTTATGTTCTGATTTGACAAAGTGTAAAATAAGAAATTTGTAGGATTATGTC
>CATIWR010269844.1:0-17203 GCA_949677035.1 Omphalea diandra | reverse complement strand
GCTATAAGGTTCATTCATCTGATCTCCACCATGTGGCACAGTGCTTTGAACGTCTTCAAACTGCAATGCTGAACTCTAATTCCCACCACCTCTCTCCTAGTCTTCGATGTCGACCTCTACAATTCCTCCGATCTCTCCTCTGGAGTCGACTCTCTTCTTTTCGAGCTCAACTTCTCCGATTCGAATCTCGCTCCACCTCTTCGCCACTCTTGGCCCTTATCCCTGCTGCTCAAATAACAATAGGCGAACCATAATTAGATAGGATTTTTGAACACGTTTGCATTAAGAATATTTGGACAAAAATACTAATGATTCTTATTACCTTTTTTCTCATTTTATTTTTTGATGTTGGAAATGCCTCTAGCTAGGTAGCTTATAAGCTTTTGCTTTGTTATATGGATAATATCAATATTGCTTTTCCTTCTTTTTTTTTTGTACTATAATGAATAAAAAATCCTGACCTATTTCTTAATTCATACGCATGGATCTTTCTTCTAGTAAATTGTTGGGGGATGGGGTTGCAATTTTGACACAATTTGATTAAACCACACAAAACAATTAGTAGTTAAACTAATTTGAGTTTGACATAAATAGGTTTGAGTCATAAATGAAATTAAAAAAACAAATTTAAATGGATTGACCTAAAAAAACATATTTAAATGAATTAACCCACCAAATCTATAATAGATATTATTAAACATGATTATATAATTGAATTAATAAATTAACATGTAATACACAACACAACTTTACACGTTTAAACACAATTTAAGTAAATACATTTATATATAAGAAAATATATTTGAATTCAGTCTTATATTTGTTTAAATTTTTAATCTCTACTCTCTGTTTTCTCAATATATAAATATTTTTAATTAATAATTAATTTTTTTATTTTTAGGTTAAATGTATATTTTTTGTATCATGACACATTAATATCTATTATGACACAATTAATTAAACGAGTTATACGAGTCGTATCATGTAACTTGCTTCATAAACATATCCATATTAGAATTGAAAATTTTAACACGATTAATTAAATGGATCATATATTCAGGATTGAATATTTTTATATTATACACGTGCTTTAACATGACGCAATTAGATACAACACGATACAAATGGACTAATTACCATTTTTACCCTTGAATTTATTTGTTTGAAGTAATCTTGCCCTTGAATTTATCTGTTTGAAACAATTTTGCCTCTCACAGTTAAACCTTTTTCGCCTCTAATGTTAATATAATTCAGTCAAATTATAATTTCAGAAGTAAAAAATTCTTCTTCTTTATTCTGTTTTTTATGTCATTTTGATTTAAATAATTTATATAATTGTCAGCTAAATTAATTGTTAAGTTATTGAGGTTTGTAAGATTAGTTAATATCATCTCTAATAAAACCAAAAATGTCAAGTTATATTAACGTTAAAGGCAAAATACTTTCAAACAAGACGTGAGAGATAAAATTGCTTCAAACAAATAAATTCAAGAAGTAAAATAGCTTCAAACAAAATGATAGTAACAAAATTGTTTCAAATAGATAAACTCAGAGGTAAAAATGGTCATTATGCCCTATATAAATTGTCATCTATAGTAAGGGAGGCTACAAGCGTTATTGAATATAGGCCTACACAATGGAAAAACTGTGAGATTTAAATTTTTAGGGTTCAAATATTAGATTACAATTAGAGAGAGACAATGAAAGAAGCATAAAAATGATTTTTTGGAAAAGAAGAAGGGTTTTTTAATCCAAAATATGGTGTTGTACTTTATTCAATTTTCTTACAGTTTATGAATTACACATTTATTTGTTGACATTATTAATTTATATTTAATTAGTTATAAATACTATTTTCAAATTTGGTTCAGTTTGAAAAAATTTAGAAATTATACTTTTGATTAGTTCGGATCAACTCTCAACTAAATAGAAAAAATTCAATGAAAATTTGATCGATTTGGTTAAAACCTGACTGACTTGACCAACTCAAATTAGATTGAATCAAGTTTATGTTTTTATTTTATTTTTTTTACTTTTTAAGTTGATTTCCAAAAATTTAAAATTATATTTATTAAATGATCATAAATAATAATATAATAATGATTTTTGTTTTGCTTTTTATGTAACTTCATTATATTTTTATAATACAATTTTAAGTAATAAATTACTATAAAATATCATTTTTAAGTAATAAATTACTATAAAAAATCATTCATAATATAACGTTAAAAGTTCTTAGAAATTATAAATTATTATAAAAAATTGAAAGCGATTTATTAAAAGATTATTATATTAATATTGAATTAATGTTATGCATACACATATATATAGTATTAAATTTATATTTTAGTTTAGATTCTTATTTTGATCTGTGTTAATCTTTGTTTTTTATCTAGATTGGGCCAAATACCAAACTGAGTGTTAAATCTTAATTATAAATATATATATATATATATATATAATACTTTAGTGAATTAAAAATAAAAGATCTAGTATTAAGTTGATCAAAATAGAAGATAAACAATGACTAATCATTTAAAAAAAAAAAAAAAGAACGAAGTCAGTGACAATTTATGTATTTGGCCGTGTGAATGAGCTGCAATTTCTGAGATGCTCTCCATGTATGTTGGAAATGGCACCTTGATTACTTTCCAAGCTGTTACGTTTCACTAACTTTTTCGATATTTTGGACAGTGGGCATTGCCTTCAACAAGATTGTTGTTGTGCATATGGTTTGATGAATTGAAATTGAAGTGACCAAATCTCTTTTGCCCACAAAAGTGAATCATCAAGCGCATGTTTGAGTTTTATCTTCCTTCCAATCCAAAGGAAAACTTCTGGTAGTTGACATCTTGACAGTAATTAGTTCACCGCTGCATGGATCAATGATTGTGCATGATTTGTTTTGTAAATGGATTTGATACTATTGCTGCTACAAATAGTACATCAGAAATGGGTTTGATACTATTAGATTGTAGACATCATTTATAAGTTGGTTGATTCACTAAGGAAAATTTTAAAAAAAGATAAATAAAAATACTCATTTAAAAATATTATTAATCGATCAAAACTGTCTCGTTAACTGATAAACATACAATATATATATCAAAAACTTAAAGCCTACTCAAAATCAGAAGGGAAAAATACATAAATGAGAATTTTTGTTTTCAACAAAATGGCTATTAACGATAAATCTGAAAAATACATATCAAAATAGGAATTAAATAAAAAGGTTCCTAAAAATAAAATTTTTTACAAAAAGATATTAAATAATAAAACTTTTCAAAACATTTGTTCCAAGGCTGAAACTATAGAATTTGCCCGAAAAGCAATGAAGTCACAAGCAAAGGTCATGTGTTTGAATCGTTGATATGTTTTCCATCGAACCATAGTCTTCAAATGTCTAAATTGTTATTTTCAAACTCATCTAAAATTACAAAATTGTTATTCTGTGATACTAAAACTGAGGAGTTTTCTCTCATTTGTCCATAAAAACTAAATCTTGCTTATTTTCCGTATCAATTTTATAAGCTCAGATATCTCTACTTTTCAAGGACCAAACTTTGTTTTAATAGCGACTTTGTTGGCTAACAATCCTGTAGAAAATGCAATTTGTTAAAGAAAAATAGCATGAGGCGTGCAAGTACGCAGCGTCGTGGAATTTTTCAGGTAGTAGAAAAAGTAAGTAAAATATCTGTATTGTTATATGTGGATCATATTAGAATGATTAGAATATAAATTTTGTTTGAAAAAAAAAAAAAGAAGAAAAAAGAGAAATATCTGATTGGAAAATGTATTTGGGAAACTGATATAAAGATAAAGCATGATAATTTAACTAAAAAGTTTCTAGCTAAGATTTGGTTAAATAAAATGTAAACTGAATTAGATAGAAACATGAAAAAAATAAAAAGAAACCAAAAGACGATAAGCCTTTTCTGAGCCTTGCAAATGTTAATCTTGGCAGCCTAACATACCAGTATGATACAACATGATATGTGGTATGTTTTAAATAGATGATGAACTTGATATTTGTATGCTTTTTTTTTTTTTTAATTTGAACAAAGGTCCTTCAAATTTGAAGGCACTTAAATAAAAAAAAGATTTTTTTTGTTGTAAATATTTTAAGAATTACTATCAATGCTTCTTAAGATGCTCCTTTCGTCCAATTTTGATAGACCATTTTTTCTTTCGGTCGTCCAGAAATATAGGTCACCTTCCTTTTTTAATTGTTAATTTAATGATTAAATGTGTTAAATACTTTTTATTAGTTAACATAAAAATCAACACCTGTAATTAATTTTCACTTACTCAATTTTAAAATTGTAGAATACTATACAAATTTTTATTTGAGTTTCAATGTAGAATACTTTTTATTTGAATCTTAAAAATTACTTTATCTTCATCTTTAATCGTAAGAAGTCCGTAAAATTTAAAGCAATGAAATCTTTTGTTGATTTCGTGAACAGGGTTTTGGTACTTCGCTGCCACCCTTGTATTGTAAGGTTCAGACTTTCACTTCGACATTCAAGTGCGTCTAATGATGTGAAATTGAGGATTTCCGCTGCGATTACTCATTTTGTTGAGGAACTTGATATTTCGACAGAAGATTTTGTTCAGCTTCCAAGAATTCTTTATAGTTGTAGCACTATAAAGATTTTGAAGCTTGAATCTGTAATGATCTTAAAGGTTCCTGATTTGGTATGCCTTCCTAGCTTGAAGGTTCTTCATCTTGACTCTTTCCTTTTTCTGTCTGACTCTAGCATAGATAGGTTGTTATATGGCTCCCCAGTTCTTGAAGAATTACTGATTCTTGGTTGTTGTTTCATGATCTGAATGCATTACTTATAGTGTTATCGTCACTGAAAAGTGCGTCTTCCATAGTTGAAGCAAGAATTAATATTTAGAACTGCAATGACTATGTAACTGAAAATTATCAGGTTTTCATAGTTAGGCTTCTGAGGCAAATCTGCAATGTTAAAAGCTTAAGCTTTAATGCAGCTATTCTAAAGGTAAGTTTGATAGCAAGGCTTCTGCGGCAAATCTGCAATGTTAAAGGCTAAAGCTTTAATGCAGCTATTCTAAAGGTAAGTTTGATAGTAACTTATAATTTCAATATTTTACTTCACAATCATTATTGTTAAGTTTCTTATGATCCTATGACAATTTCCTTGCAGGTCAACTACATATATTTCTTGCTTATCTATGCTTACTGTGTAAAGGTCATACAATTGTTATCTGCTGTCGACAGGCTAAAGATAGAAATCTTATGGTTGAACCAATTGTGTTTCATGGTGAAGATGCTATGGATGAACAAATTGTTCCTATCCTTGATGAACAAATGGTGCCCCATTGCTTAAAGTCATCCCTTGAGGGAATTGAATTTGAAGGATTTGGAGGCAGTGAAGAAGAGATTGAAATGATACAATATTTCCTGAAATTTTCCAGCGTTTTGAAGAAAATTAGAATCTCAACTTCTGTGGGTCTTACTCAAAACATGAGGTCTGAGATTTTGAAGAAGCTATCATTGTCTTCAAGGGGCTCAAGCACCTTTTTTTTTTTTTTTTGATGAACGAACATCTTTTTGCTTCTTCTTGTCATGTTACAAGATTAGGAAGGTCATGTAGATAAAATATTTTGTGGTTGGGTTTTCCGTCACAATTTATGTTCTTCTGTGTTCTATTAATCCGGCTTCAATTATCGTTTCTTGATCGATAAGTTCTTTTTATTTTTCTTGTCATAGTTATATTCTGATGTTCTATTCGGCTTCACTCATAAATATACTGCAAAAAAAAAAAAACACTGCTATGGACGAAATACTAATACAAATCCAAATCTAGATAAACCACCAAACAAGTTTTAATTTTTCATTCATAATGATAGACATTATATCAAATATTGTTCTTCATTTTATTTTATTATTGGCTTTTGGTTTTTAATTTTTCTTTTGGTTTTGATTTTTATAACAGATTCTCAATGTTGATGATAATTTTTTTTTTTTAATTAAATTGGAATTATAGTAGTTGGATAATGACTTTTTTTTTTTTTCAAAAAATCATAAGTTGAAATTTTAATTTCAATCTAATAGTTTTGTAAAATTTAAATGATTGAATTCAAAATCTATGTTTATGATAAATTTTAAAACATAAAGCATCAATTCCAGATATGGTATGCTTTATGGTCTATTCATGTGTATAAGCCATAGAGTGAGGGACTTTGTGATCAATGCGAATGATCAAAATTTCTGCTACACTATGGAGATTTTAGTGTTCACATATTTTGATGAGTGAGTTTAGGAGGCTCAGGTATCCCTTCATTTTAATAGCGATTACCATGGTTATGTTGGCAAAAAATACAAACTTTTAAAGATAATCTGAAAATTATTTGTTCTCCGAAATTCAACAGAGCCTATCAAAATTTTTCAGTATAAAAAACATTAAGCAAAAGAAAAGAAGAAGTGATTCATTAAACCTGTAAGCAAGTGATTCACTCGCTTTAAGAATTATTTGTCCTCCAGCTACTAAAATTTTTCAGATTGTATTGTGCCCTGAGATTTAAGAGCAAAATATAGTAATATAAATTAGCATGTTTAAAAAGTGAGTTGGACCAAGCCACAATTTTAATTTAGACTTCTGGTAAAATCTCACTTTTTATAAATTTAGTAGAATGAATTTCAATATAAATAACTAAAAATTTTTGTAATTAAGTTTCCAATGTGAGATTGAAGTTTTTTAGAAATAATCCTCAGTTGGTTGCGCCGTCAATAATGTTGGTGTCACTGAAATTGATCAGAATTGCATATTTAGGCTTCTGAGGTAAATATGTCATATTAAAAGCTTAAGCTTAAGTTCTGATATCATAAAGGTAAGTTTATTCTAAACTTATAATTTCAATATTTTTCTCATTCATTGTGTTAAGATTCTAATGATAAGTTCTTTACAGCTTCTCGTTAATGCAAAAGGTCCCTATTTTATCTTGTTTTCACCATTTGACTCAGTTGCATGTGGAAATTAGGCCACATAAGTAGTTGGTTCTGCCTGAGTTTCTCAATTATCCTCACCCAATTTTAAAACTTTAAAGCTTTATATTTTTTTTGTCCACAGTTTAATGCCGTAGATCAATGTGACTATCAGCGATGAAGAAATGGTTCCCCATTGCTTAAAGTCACCCATCCAGAGACTTGAATTTGAAAGATTTCAAGGCAGTGAACAAGAGATTAAAATGGTATAATATTTCCTGACAAGTTCCATCATTCTGAGGAAAGTATTAATATTTGCAAAGGGCTCAATCGTTTACTTAGACTTGGCAGTCCAATCTTTAACAAATAAAAAATAATTAAAAATTTTGGGATAAGGATCATTTAGTACAATAAAGAACATATAAGGATGTTTTATATATTTTTAACAGTAAGAACGAATGAGTTAATATTATGATAAAATCCGAGGGTCTTAAAGTAATTTGGCCAGGTACATTATGCCACACGGAAAGGAACTAATGGTATATGCGCATATAAGTATTGCACAAGTTGCTATTTTCACTAATCCATACCGAAGTCAAACCCTAGTTTTCACCGGAGAGAAATTGAAGAAGAAGAAGAAGAAGAATCATGGGTTCTGAGCAGAACGTGCCTTCATGCGACCCCATCCTTTGCGCCAACGGTTGCGGTTTCTTTGGCACGGCGGCGAACATGAACCTCTGTTCCAAGTGCTACCGCGACCTACGAGCGGCGGAGGAGCAGGCGGCTGCGGCCAAGGCGGCGATGGAGAAGACCCTCGCCGTCAAATCGAAACACAACGACGATGGTGATGATCAGCCTGTGGCCATGGAGACTGCCAAGGCTGCTCAGTCTGTGGCGGTGAATTCTGAATCACCGGAGGCTTCGGGTGGCAGTGAGAGTCAGGCCAAGGCGGCTAATAGGTGCTTTAGTTGCAATAAAAAGGTGGGCTTGACCGGGTTTAGGTGCAAGTGCGGAGGAACTTTCTGTGGGAGTCATCGTCACGCGGAGAACCATCACTGCTCGTTTGATTTTAAGAGCGCTGGCCGGAGTGCCATTTTGAAGGCCAATCCTGTTGTTAAGGCCGATAAGGTCGAGAGAATATGATATGATATGTATCCTCTCTGGTTATTGGTAATTTGGGATTCTTGGTCTTCTAATAATTGAAAATTTACTGATTCGAATGAGTTACTTGGATGACCTTGACACATTGCATTTGCATGTATAGTCATCATCCCTGAAAACTTTATCCTTCATAGTTGAAGCAAGAGTTGATTTTAATTACCTTGTTTCCATATTGGACTGAACATTATCAGGATTCGATAGATAGGCTTTTGAGGCAGATCTGTAATGTTAAAAGCTTAAACTTGAGCATAAAGATTACTTTGTTCTAAGTTTGTTCTAATATATAATTTTAATATTTTACTCTGCAATCAATGGTGTGACGTTTCTAATGATCTTAAGTTCTTTACCCGGTTCTGGGTAATTCAAAAGATATTTGCCTTTTTTTCGTCATTTGACTCAATTGGATGTGGGAAGTACGCCAAGTGAGTGGTTTGGTTTTGCCTGAGTTTCTCAGATCATGTTCACCGAATTTGAAAGCTTTGATGATTATTAAGGTTAATATCTCAATAGAACGAAGACCATTGTTGATCTATGTTTATTGTTGTAAGGTCATACTAATATTTATATATTTTGATCAGTCTGATGATGCTTTGGATCATTATATGACAATCTCTGATGAACAAATTGTGCCCCATTGCCTAAACTCATCCCTGGAGATAATTGAATTTGAAGGATTTGGAGGCACTGAACAAGAGATAGAAATGATGCCATATTTCCTTGAGAATTCCAGCATTTTGAAGAATATTAGAATCTTAACTTCTTTGGGTCTTACTGAACATGTAAAGTCTGAGATTCAGATAAAAGTATTAATGTTTTCCAAGGGCTAGACTGTGCCAAATTATAGTCCATCGGACAAATTTATAGAAGCTTTTGCTCAATCTTGTAAGGTTACATGACTATGTAGGATAAGTAGATCAAATATGTTGGGTTGTTGGTTTCTTTCATGGTTATGGTATGCTTTTTGTTCAATCAAACCTGCTTTAAGTATCGTTGATATGGCATACCACATGGAGAAGTGCTCAAAGTGGAAGTGTTGGTAGACCATTTTGCTGCTCTCATATAAGTTCTTACTAGACGCGAGTTTTTTTTCCTTTGCCAAGTGATGGGTTTGTTAGTAGGAGTGTAAAAAGTGGCTAAAAGTAACAAGGAGCCAACATGCGTGGAGGATTTTTAGGCTCCGTTTGGATCAAGTATTTAGAAGGAAATAGAATGGAAGAGATTAATTTAAAAATGATTTTTATGGTTGGATGAGAGGTGTTGGAATGAAATGGATTAGTTCCCAAGAGTTTGGTAAACTTATCCAAACTCATTCTCACCTCTATATTGGAACACCCCAAATTAGGGTGTTTCCATTGGTTTCAAATTAAAAAAAAAGTAGATAGTTTATTTTATTATTGGTTTTAAATTATTTTTTTGATGGAAAGTAATTAATACTATAGTATTTAATTAAATTATAAATCACTAATTAAAATATAGAAAATAAAATATCTAAAAGAATTAAAATAATTATTTAGTCAATTTAAATTAAAAATAATTTAAATTAGATAATTTTTAAAATTATTTATTTTAATATATTAAATATAATATAACATAAAAATATGGCAAATAAATTAAAATTTTAATTAATAATTTGAAAAAGTTTTTACATACGCAGTTCGCATGTAAATTAATAAATAGCAAAATTACTAATAGTGTGTGTGTGATGCATTATTTTATCGATATAAAATAAAAATTGAGATATAATTGAAAAGTGCATCTAATTTAATATTTTATTCTTTTTAACATAAGAAATCCTTAATTTTTTTAATAAATAAAAGGGTATATGAGGTCTGAGGGTAGTTAATATTGCCATAATTTTTTATTTTATATGTTATTTAAATTTTAAAAAATAAACATTTGAAAATAATTTAAAAATATTTTTTGTTTTATATTTATGAATAAATATTTTGAAAACAAAACATTGCAAAAAATTTTGATTTTTTAAAATGCTGTTTTTATTTAAAATATAAATAAAAGATGATTCTAAACAAGAAAATTAGACCAAGATATGAATCCTTTTTTTTTTTTTAAATCATGTTTTGTTAATATATATGTATATATATATATATTGATCCAAATTATCATGATACTAATATAATATGATTTAGAAAATATGTATTATAAAAATATAAGATAATTGATAGAAGAAGCATTTTATAGAATTAATACGTATAAGGGCATTTTTATCAATTTTTAAGTTAACATTCCATTTTATTCCGTTACAAACAAATATAATTAATCTTAAACCATTTTTTTCTATTCCTATCATCTCAAACTCAAATATAATTTAACACTTTTTTTCAAACCAAATTTCATCCATTCTATTTTATTAATAACTCTTTCAACTTTTTATAACCCTTCGATCTAAACAATAAAACAGGGTCTTAAGGTTCTCAAATGGAGTCCTGTAGTTCATTGACCAAGACAGGATTTATATTTTGTACTTTTCTCAAATACAATTAATGTATCTTTGTCGTGTAATACTAAAAGCGAGCAGAAGTGATTTGCCATTATTTTCCTTTGATTGAAAGATAGCTCAAAGTTTTAGGCTGATGAAATTACCTCATGAACTAAGAAAAGGGAAGAAAACATATCAAAAAGGATTATACACTATTTTCCATGGTTACCCCTCTCCATTAACAAAATGGTGAAGAAAACCAAGTACTCCCTATCAACTTTAGTGCTTGGTTCACATTCTTGTGCTGCTGCCCCAGCAATTGATAATAGGGCGACGATTTCTTGAATCAGCAGTTTACTCGACTTGATGGAGTGTGATTCTTATGTGCCTTTTTATGGTAAGAAAATCATGGGAGGAAGTCAGGAAACACAAGCTAGTACCATTTGTCCCCCTTATTAGGCTTCTATACAACGGACGAAGAGGCAAGGATCAAATAATATGTTAAGGATAAACAATTTCAAACATAAATTTAATTTTAATAGCATATGGCCATTAAACATAAATCTGAGCATAATTTCGTAACAAGTTATAAGATCAGAGTATAATAACGATCATAAAAAACGTAAAAACAAGGGTTTCAAATTGTTTATATCCATCACATTGAATATCATTGATAGCCAATACAAAACAAATTGCTACAATCATAAACCTCTCATTTCCTATGCCATGCTACAAAATCTTGTTACTTGATAGTTTCTCACGAGCCCTCTCATAAAAAATTTAATTCCATTTACTTGCCACCATGTTTGGCCTTTGAGTGAGACTGCAGAGCAGCATCTGAGCCAAATGACCTGTTCACAGAAGAAAACCAGTCATCTTATACTGAACTCATTTGGACGGATTATAGATAACTTCTAACATGAGACTTAAACATGCCTGTCACAGGATTTGCAACCAAACTGGCCACCAGATTTTGGGGACTTTGTATTGCTTCCATTGGCAGCAGCTTTTCCACCACCCTTGGCTGGGTGAGGAGTTGCAGTATGCCCACCCTTCTTACCATCTGATCCACAGAAAATAACAAGATCACATAACAATTACGAGTTGAGATTATCTTGAAAATTTTCAGATATATAATGTCAAACTGTAAAAGTTTATTTTAATAAAATACAATATCTTTAGAGAATCAAAGAAACAGACAAACAGTAAAGATTGGATTAACATACCTGTTTTCTGAGGAGTAGCAGTCTTTACTTTTTTTGATGGCACAGGTGTCTTTGTAGCAGAGTCATTAGGCCTCTTGTTGCCTTTTTCAGCCTGGTAATGTGACATAAAACATGATTAATTAGACAGAAGAACCAGATATTACACTTCTGAATTCCAAAGTAACACAGTAACATATATCCATTAACTACAACAATAAACTTGTACGTACCTTCTCTGGGGTCTCCTCATCTTCACTCTCTGACTCATCTTCATCCTCTGAATCGTCTTCATCCTCTCCATCAATAGACATTTCCTGCACAAGATAAACTAATAAATTTACTCTATAACAACAAGACAGTAATAAATTTACTCCAGGCCAACAAGCAAAAATGATCTTTTTCTTGCATCATTGGGACAGAGACGGGAGAAAAAAACAAAAAAAAAAAAAGGTAAACACTACCATTTAAATCAAGAAGGAATTAGACGTTAGACAACCACTCTACAGAATCTAATTCAACCAATATCAATATCCTAGACAATTATATTTAATTATACTAATATAAAATCATACAATTTTTAATATATCTTATCACAGCTGGTGGAGATGTTAATGAGGAACCATTCAACTAGCATCAATTTCACTCTTTTTTTTTTTTTTTGTGACTAACAAAAATTATATGATATTTATTCATTTAAAAACCTGTCAGGAACTTCTGTCAATCAGTGAACAAAGGAACATTCACCATAATTCTAACGACAGTATACTCCAACATATACTTTTAGGTCAGACTGAAATATTATTCTCTCTAAAAATTGCATCACTTCCTTCAAAGAAAAAATCACACACAAGGGCATCAGAATTAGAATTTAATAGGAAGCCATTAAATTGCTAATATTTATAAAAAGAAGGTACCTCATCAGATTCATCCCCTTCGTCAGATTCATCTTCATCATCCTCAGAAGAGTCATCCTCTGCTTTGCTGTCTTTGCTTGAAAGCTTGGCCTTCTGTTTTGTGGAAGAATCAGGCTTGGCAGACTTGCCTGCAGCAAGCTTAACCCCTGGCTGAACTTTTCCTGAAATAATTAACAAAACTGATTGAGGATTACCTTAAAATGCTAGAAATACTAGTTTAAGTCCCAGTACAAAGAGAGAGAATACCATTATCTGAATTTTTCAATGGAAGTGGCAGCTCATCTTCTGAATCCTCATCTGCATAATTAATTGGCAAATTAAACTCTGCAAATGAAGTTATATGATAGGAAGTATTTAAACAATGTTCATAATTGGACTCACCAGAATAAATAGTGGCCACAAGAAGAAAGCAGAGCATATAGTCACGGAAATTACGAATGATAACCCTTTAATTACATGAAATTATATAAGCATAGAAAAATGGGACTAGATATATGCAAGAGTGAAAATCTTTGGTGTAAAACCTAGAGTTCAAGGCAAATAGTAAATATTCTCTACATGGGGAGTCATTAGGAAGAGAAATAAACCAACAAGTGAAGGATATTCTTCTTCTTCTTCTGCAATATTGGATTGATAACCACAGAAGTAAACACTGCCACTTTTCCAGTTGTGAGATAGCTCAACCTCTTTCTCAAAAACCAAATCAAAAGACAACTGAGGGATGTTTTCAGCAATAAGAGTCCCCAATACTATCTTCTTATCATCAACCTTCACAAAAAGGGGCACTGATTCATTTCCTTTTTCCTTCTTTGATTCCCCTAGAGCTGCCTTAAGAATGAAAAGAAACTTCAGAAAGTAAGAAACAATAAAACACTGAATGTTGAATATGAGACACTAAAATAAAATCAACCACTTATTTTTGAATATAAGACACTTAAAATATCTCATAAATCAAAACAAATTATGTAGGAAAGCTGAGAGAGATGTATGAGAGTTCCCTCATTAGGTTTTACTTTGAGAGGCTCCCCAGCCTTGACTTCAACACCTTGTATGACGAATAGAATTACATAACATTAGCACATCAAACAACAGCAAGAAAGGAACAGAGGGCACGAGAATTACATTAGAAGTAATATGCTAATGGAAATAAGCAAGCCCCAAATGAATAAATCTACATCAAAAAAAAAAAAAAGAGACAAAGATCAAGAAAATTGTAGTTAAAAGAGCACAAGAAAAAAATATGAACAAGCAGTAGAAAAATTATAACTAAGCTCATTCTGAGAATTTTAAAAAACATATAATTGAAAATAAAACTACAAAAAAAACACAAATCATTAAATAGAGAACCTTAACTAATTTCCATTAATCTTTAGCAGGCCTTCTTAATACTTTTGAAAAATTTGTGGCCGCAAAAATACACAAAGTAAACTCATTCAAGTACAATGCTATTATCTTCACATGGACAAACATAAAGAAAGAGCTAGGGCATTAAGAGGGTACAAATTGTAAATATAAATGTATGTCTCATGGCCAATCCACGCTAGGTAATGGCAGCAATGCCGCTCCTACAAGCAATGGAATGTGAGACCTCACATTGATGGAGAAGCTTTCCTCAAAAGAAAAGCTCCATTAACACCAATGAGCACTCAAATGTGATGATTACTCTGGGATTTACAAACATTGGTTAGTTTGCCCCATTCAGAGCATGATGTCAACCTCAAAATCACGTCAGTTACAGAACCAAAAAGCCTAGTTTTTTTTTTTAAAAAAAAAAGGGATAAAAAGGAATATGTGAAATGTATGTCTCATGGCCAGTCCCAAATTGTAATGGCAGCAACGCTGCTACACAAGGTGATGGAATATGAGACCTTCCCTTCCTGCAGAGGAGCTGCACCGGAAGAGGAGGACCTCGATGCTTCAGGAAATTTATATCTGACGTTTACTTTGGATTATACAAACATCAAACTACTATTTGCTCCATTTAAAGTTAGGGACACTGAAGCCCCCCGTCAGAAAATCAATTCAGATACACAAGAGAAATGTTAGAAAACAAGAAAGTCATCATTGGCACAAATTTTTTTTAATAAAAAAGGAAAACCAGACATGTATAAGCATCAATTTTGAAAGGATCGATTTTTCAAGCCTCACAAAAACTCAAACACACAGAAAAGAAAACACATATAGAAATTATAGTAACTAGCATTTAAATTGTTATTATATTCACATAGACCAACATAGAATAATTAAACATATAATAGAATATCTGTTGAAAATGAGAGAATACCATTACAAGGGTATGCATAAAGGGAACTAGAACGTGTAGGTTGAATCCACTCTATACCTTCTTTAACATTACCCTTACAACTGAAGCACAAAGCTATCTATGAAAAGTAGCATTACAACAGCAACACACACAACATTTCCCAAAAAGGAAAAGATTAAAAACAGAACCTAAGCATACTGTTGCTATATATAAAACAAAATGGTTATACTAAAAACCACATACAGATCCTAACAAATCATCCAGAAAAACCATAAACTGTCATTCTTTAATACACATATTTATAAACATATGTCCTGAAAAACAATATAAAAAACACAGTAGAAGAAACGAAAGATTGAAAGAGGCATACCCCAGAATTCCATGGTGGATCCTAAGAAGGTATGGTTTAAAGGGGTGGGGGAAGAGGAAACGGAAACGAGAGGTAAAAGAGGCGGAATATTGGAGGGTTTTGAAGGGCTTTTATAGGCTTAGGGTTTTTGGGAATCTCCTTTTAGGGTTTTTGATTGCGCCTCTTAGCAGTTTGGGCCGTTATTCTAAGGGCCTTTGCATTCTCTTTTTCAAAGAAATCTGATTTCGATTCGTGGATTTGGACCACCTTTTTTCGGCCCATAAGCTTTAAAGTCGCCTTTAATTTTGTGAATTAGCCAAATCATTCGATTCATCATGATCATAAAAAGCTGAACCTTGTCTTCAAAGAAATAGAACATAATCAATTGAAGCATTTAGACAAACTTGATAAACACTTCAAGCTTATGTAGATTGTTTATTGACAATTGTTTGAAGATGTTGTTAATTCATCAAAACTTTATAATCATTGGAAGCCCCATTATGTGAACTATTATGACCTCCAACATGCATATGTATTTTTTTCTTTTTTCTTCCAATTGCTAGTCTGCTACAACAAAAGCATCACCACCGCCTCCATACTATTTACTATATGATTTAAAAAGCTAACAACATAAACAATATGCTACTTCATGCACTACATTATACTCTAATTATATAGGATGTTCATCATATCAAGATATATTGAATCTTCTTAATAGTTACCTTGTAAAATATGTTTAAAGTTATATTCATGGGTTCACAAGGTTCATTTTATAAATAAATTCTTCGAACTTCATCCTTTATATTAAAATGATAGTTCATATAATTGGTTTTTGCAGCGCAAAATCTAATGGAAGATTTGTTATATCAATCTCATAAGAACTTTGTTGGAATTCTGATACTATTGATCGTGAAATTGTTGTTTTTGAATAAATGACAATAATTTAGACATAACTTCTACCCTTATAATATCTTTCTATGACTAAAGAAAAAAAGAGAAATAATTATTTATCAAATATAATTATATTTGTTAAATTTTTTAACATAAATAACAATATAAGTTCTATAATGTTATTTAATTAATTCAAAAATTCTTTTCGTACAATTCATGTTATAACTAATATCACCAAGTTCAAAACAAAAAATTATAGTTCATAATTTGTGAATTAGTTCTAACATATGCTCTTTGATAAATTTTAGTATTTAAGAATCAAATCTAACGAAAATATAAAAATAACTATGAAAAAAAGAGATTGCAAAATAAATTGTTAATCTTTATTTCTAATTCTCAAATAAATTATCATTACTGAGTTTGTCTCATAAAGTGAGAAGAGTCTAGATTGGTTCTTCTTTAAATTCACTTTTTTGTTTGCTTACTTTTTTTTTTTTGAGATGGAAGAGCATAATTTTTATTCATGAAATATTTATTTCCTCTTGTTAATTTCAAATAAAATAGTATTTTCTTTTTATACTTTGTCTTTTTTATAAGTAATAAAAGAAATGTAATGTAATTTTTTAAAGAAAAATGACAAAAATAACGTGAGCAAACCATTATTTTAAGGGGGCAATCAATACTATTCATAACATTATATATATATATATATGGATGATGTTTCAAATGTTACTGTAAGTTTTACTCAATGGTTACTGCACTTTCAGCTTTTAAATTAAAAATATAACGGTTTTAATCATTGTTACTTGTAATTAATGTTTATATTGAAAATTATAAGTATTTATTATTCAATTATAAAAATAATAATCATTCATAGAGACGTAGCTATTGAAAACTTATATATATATATATATATATATATATATATATATATATATATATATATATATATATACACAAAATCTTAGTTTCTTTTTGAGATTGTTTGACACAGAGATCTCAAAAAAAATATCTCGAACGAGAGACAA